>JACEII010000109.1:889740-904663 GCA_014332785.1 Antheraea mylitta | reverse complement strand
TTCAAAAATTTACAACTTATTTCTTTGTAAACTATCACTACATAATTATTTATTTATTTATTTACATATGGATAAAGCAACAGTCGACAATCAAAAATAATAATACAATAACAATAATAAAAAGAAGTAAACTAGACTGAAGACCTAAAACGCTTACTAACTACCAACTATAAAGATATTTAAAAACCGGTACAGAAACGTGACGCCATATTTCCGTAACGGACTTCCGTTACATTGTCGTCCAGTTACCACTTAGTGGCGCCTAAAAAGTCTTACTTAAAAAAATAACATTAACATTATGATAATAATAAAAAAATCTGGGAGTTTTTGGCGGGATTTTAGTCTGTCATGTAGTGGATTTTATATTTTATTCATAATCTTTTTTGGAACGAAGTTCCTTACGGCAGGCTTGGGGAGGAGATAGGGATTTTGCTGCGCGACCGAACTGAAAAAAATGTGATAGTAAAACCGTAACGAAAAGTGCGTGGAATAAAACCGTTAAATGAGACGTGCGCAGGCGTGACAGTCGTATATACAAGCGAGTAGTGTATAATACCTTTCTCTTTCTCCTTTTTTGTAATTATTTCTATGTAATTTTATGTTGTCAAACAAAAATAAAGAGACATATTTTGTTATTTTAATTGATAATTTGAATTACGATTACATAAAATTGAGCACGATTTTTTTTTTGCAAATTGTGTCGATTCTACATTAGCCCAAGGAACTTCGTTCCTACCTGGTGTCCCACGACACCACATTCTTTTTTTGTTATTTGACTCTATGTATTGTAAATTTGGTGGTGTTTTACGTAATATAGTTAGTTTATTGTGCCTAAGGGAAGTGAATGGAAGGCTCCCAGGAAGGTCCAAACAAGGGTCCATCATCTTGTTAGAATATTGACTCCCACGACGCTTAATATTGAAATGATCGTACGACGCTTGTAATGTTACTGACTATGTGACAATGACAGTAATAATCTGAAAGATTGATTGCCAAAAATAAAGTTAAAAAAAATTCGCATTCAAGTATAGTTAAAATACAAATTATTCATTATATGACTTTAAATATGATTTCTAAAAATGATAAAATTCAATGTAGTGTCAAATGTATGTTGGTCAATGGGAGTATTAAAGATTTACTATTATAGTTCATAGATGGCGCTAAACATATTATTTTAATGGTTTCAAATATTTTAAGGCACTTTAAGTTGTACAAAGTCTTTGGCGTGATTTCAGTCTGTCATGTAGTGGATTTTATATTTTATCCATAATCTTGTGTTACTTGACACTATATTGTGTAAAATTGCTGGTGTTTTTATGTAATATTAGTTTATTATATAGAAATAATACCACGGACCATAAATTGTGCAATGCCACAAAAATTCCCAGGAAAGTTGTAGCAAGAGAACCACCATCTTGTTTTAACATTGAAATAACCGCACGACACTTTACAACATGCTTATTTACGACAATCAAAACATTTTTTAATGATTATTCGAAGATTAAGAAGATAACAATGTCTGAAATATTATATAGAATATTTGGCGCTTATGCCTTTATATTAACTTGGACATAAAAGAAAACAGACTAAAGAATACATAAGAACTATCCGTATTGACAACTTCAGAATTGGCAAAAGAAACGGCTTGAAAATTTAAGATATAGAAGATTTGGCGCGTATGCCTTTACTTGAACATAGAATAAAACTCACTATAGAATATACAAAAATGACATATATTAACAACTTCAGAATTGGCAGTATGGATTAATTCCTTCGCCTGTCCTATCGGACGAATATTATTACTGGGTCGACTCCCCTGGGGTACTACCACTCGAGCCACAGAAACACCGATGTGAAGTAACATTGCTTGCATTGTTGCGTTTCGTTGGGTCAGTAAGAGTGTCGGAGGCCTGTCTTCTTTCTCCTCCCTACCTCCTCCTTCTTTCCGCCTTCCCTTCCAACGCAGGTTGGCAACGCACTTGCGACTCCCCTGGTGTTGCAAAGTGTGTATGGATGGTGGTGATCACTTAACATCAGGTGACCCACCAGTTCGTTTGCCTCCTTATATACATAAAAAAATCGTTTAATTTCGCAGTTGAATGTATGTTGCGTTGCCAAGTGTACATAAAAGGTCATAGTGTAACCCTTTATCCAAAAATAATTTACTAAAAACAAACTCTTTCCTTAAGATTTCGTCCATGTGAAGAAATTAAAGGGCAAATTAACTTGTTTTTTTACTTACATATATTATTTAAATATAAATTCAGAAAAATGAAATATTAATATGTTTTTCTAATGCTATAAAAGCCCAAACAAATTTGCAATCCACCTGATATTGCATGATCTCTTTGGTTTATAGCTATGTTTAGTTTAGCACGTTAACTGTAAAAACATAATCAATCTAATATAATTTGTGATTATTACATAGCTTAGAATATTGAAAAAAATGTATGAATGAATTACGTTTATATTTTAAATATATAAAGACTTGTAATAACTGGCTATATTCTATCCATTCAATACGGCTTTGTTTCTCAAACAGTTTGCAGTTGAATTCTCGCCGCGTTCATGTAAAGACGTCGCCGTCTGTTTTCGCGCAGGCTTCGTAATAAAGTTACTCTTTGTGCTGTGAGTTGGAGTAGTGATTTTTGGCAAGTGTTTTTTTATTTTGTGGATATATTAATTGTAATATCAATTTATATCGTTTATTTATGGAAAATTAACTCCTGCGACGTGATATAAGGTAAGTTATATAATCTATAAATAGTAATAACATATAATTAAATAAATCTATTGGTAGAAACTTTATTAGGTTTATTTTGAGTGTATATATTTGATTTAAATAGATCTATACACACGGTTAAATACTCATATATCTAAATTGAAATTATTTGAATAACCGTTGAGTTTTTTGAATTGTGAACACAGGATTATGTAATTTTTTTCTTAGTTAATATATTCCATTATATTGTCCCTGAATACATTTTTATTTAACGGTCAGGTTTTAAAGATATTAATTTGTGTATAATATGTGGTATCCGCTGTTTTTTTTATTAAGTCTTAAAATGAAGAATCGTGTAATTTATTTTAATTTAATTTCACTATATTAATACTTGCGTCTATCGGCACGATATTTGTTTATTTGGTCTGTTTGTCTGTTCGCAATAAACTCAAAAACTACTGAAAGGATTTTCATGCGGTTTGCAACAGTAGATAAAGTGATTCATGAAGATTATCAGGGTGGGATAACGTTCGCCGAGCCCATTAGTTATGTATAGTTTTTATAACATCGCTAACGAGCCCGGCGGGCGTTGTCCTGCCTTGATAACAAAAAAAATTCTACAACCGCACCGCCATCTACCGGATCCAATTGTGGATCCAAATTATTCTAGAATACATCTAAAAATCACAAAAAAAATTCAGCAAAATTTGTCTAGTTGTTCAGGACGAATTCAGTAACATACACACGGATAAAATAATTTATACTAATATTATAAAGAGGTAAAGTTTGTGAGTTTGTTACGTTGTAGGAGGTAATCTTAGGAACTACTGGTCCGATTTGAAAAATTCTTCCATTGTTATATACCTCATTTATTGAGGACAGTTATAGGCTATATATCATTACGCTAAGACCAATAAGAGCGGAGCACTTATGAAGAATGTTGCGAAGTCATTTATTTTCTCTTGAGAGCTTTCGCTGCGTGTTAGCGTTAGCTCAAAGTAACTATTCTATGCGGACGAAGTCACGGGTAGTGGCTAGTTAATTATATAATTATTACATAACTTGAAAACTTAATATCAGATTATGTAATCTAAAATTATGGCCGCTCCTCTCTGTGCATACAATAAAAACGAATGTAATTATTTATGTTTTGTAAAAATATATAATACTAGCCTCTGCCTGCGAACTCGATCGCGCGTGTTGAACAGATACTTTCGGCTTACGCTAACACGCAGCGGAAGCTCTCAAGAGGAAAAAAACCCCGATTTTTAAACATTCTTCATTGGTGCTCCGCTCCTATTAGTTTAGCGTGATGGTATATAGCCGATAACCATCCTCGATAAATAAGCTATATAACACTGAAAGATTACTTTCAAATAGGACCGGTAGTTCCTGAGATTATCCCCTACAACGTCACAAACTTTACTTTACCTCCTTATAATCTATACTAATATTATAAAGAGGTAAAGTTTGCGAGCTTGTGACGTTGTGATGTTGTGGCGTTGTAGGGGGTAATCTCAGAAACTACTGGTGCGATTTGAATAATTCTTTCAGTGTTATATAGATCATTCAACGAGAATGGTTATAGGCTATATATTATCACACTAAGACCAATAGGAGCGGAGCACAGATGAAAAATGTTTCAAAATTGGGATGTTTTTTCCTTTTGAAACTGCTGCGTGTTAGTGTTAGTGTATCTATTTCACGCGAACGAAGTCGCGGGCAGAGGCTAGTATATATATATGATAAGAATGTAAATCTAACGTGTTTGTAATTTATCGATTTTCGTGAAAAACATTGTTGTGGAAATCTAGGAATAAGTAATAAAATACATTTCAAAAATTTTTAGAAATGTCTCTGTTCTCCGGCTCTTTCACTGACCGAACGAAACACAACAATGCAAGCACTGTTACTTCACGTCAGTTTTCTGTGAGAGGGTGGTGCCTACCCGGACGAGCCGACCCATTCGTGCTGAAAACAATAATAGCTTCAGCTTGGCTCTACCACTACTATTTAAAATTACTATTTGAAAAATTATTTCAGTGTTAGATATTTTATTTATATTTATATATTATCACGCTAAGACCAATAGGTGCGGAGCACAGGTGAGAAATGTTTCAAAATCGGGATGTTTTTTTCCTTTTGAGAACTGTTGCGTGTTAGTGTTCATGTATCTAAGCCACGCGAACGAAGTCGCGGGCAGAGGCTAGTGTTTAATAAAATGGCGCTAGTGTTGATGTGTCTCTCTTATATGTTGTCGCTTGGCGCTGGTATCAATGCGTATCTTTAATATTGTGGTGCTAGTATCAATGTTCCGGTCGAGTTTGTAGTCTCGCTTCTTGAATATGACGAGCGGCACCGGAGGTGGGTTATTACATAAGTGTAGAATTTTACAATTTTATATTAGTTGTTAACCAAGTGAATGTTAGATAAAGACTTGTAAAGAATATATCAAGTAGTTTCGCTTACCCTCTTAGTTTATCGATAAGGGTGAAGTTAATTCAGGTTTTATTTGTTGCCGAGAACTCAAACAAGAGAGTCATAAAAGAAGCTACAGCCCTATTGTTTGAGTTATGTAAGATTTCGATGTATGGACGTCTATTACACCGTCGCGTAACTTGTACTTCTATGGTTACGTAATTCTTCAGATGTTCTCTTTAATTTTTTAACTATATGTTGTTCAATATAATAGTACCTGGGGGTCCGAGCCCCGCTCGGTTCTTTAAAAAACATTTTTAAATTAAAATAAACTGTTACGTTTCCCGCACAAAATTAACATTTTTATACCAAAAAAAAAATTAAAAATAATATATCTCTTCTGCTGTTACTCGGATTCAAACTGAGGTTATACGTATTTTCAAAGCAACAGATTTCCATCTGAGCTATTTTTGTTTTGACAGGGGTGAAATTTACCTTTATATTCTAGCTATATTTTTTAATTACCTGAAAACTCAGTTTTAAAAAGTTTTCTATGAATAAAATCTAGCTAGATCGATTTATCGTCCCCAAAACTACGTACATACTAAGTTTCACGGATATAGATGACGCCGTTTCCGAGATCCTGAATATATACAAATATAAAAATATACAAGAATTACTCGTTTAAAGGTATTATATAGATGTCTAGGCAGTGGCGGATTTGCCTTAAGGCCCAGAAGGTCCGGGCCTAGTGCGGCCAGATATTAGGGGAACCAATCGTGACAAAAATTCTCACTGATGATAACAAGAAATAACCCAAAGTCCATAAGTATTCTAAAGGCACATTATGGTGGGCCGCACAGAACCGCATCGTATAACAAAAATTCTTAAAAAAAGTTGGCAAAAAAGTAAGTTAATTATGTACTCAATACGATGGGTGCTGAGAAAGGGGTGGCTGGTACTTACTACATGGTCTGAGGCCTAGGGCGGCCAACACTGCAAATCCGCCATTGTTTATACGTTGTAGAGCCACACTGAAAAAATATTGTTTTCAGCATAAATACACCGGCTCGTCCGGAATAGTACCAACCTTTCACAGAAAAGCGACGTGAAGTAACAGTGCTTGCATTGTTGCGTTTCATTCCGCCAGTGAGAGCGCCGAAGACCCACCTCTTCCTTTCCTCCTCCTCTTCCCCCATCCCCCCAAACACGGGCTGGCAACGCACTCGCAACTCCCCTGGTGTTGCTAGTGTCTATCGACGTCGGTGATCACTTAATATCAGGTAATAAGTCTGTTCGTTAGCCTCGTATGATAGAAAAAAAAAAATATTTTTTTTCCAATGATTCTTCTAGTAAATTATTTCTGCCATTGTTTTAGGTAATGAATATATTAACAGGTTTCTTGTGATCAATGACCTAACAAAGTGGTCGATGTGTTGGTAGAACTTTCCGGGAAGCTTTAGTGGCAAGCCAGAAGCCATGCTCCGTGATATTATGTTCCTTTTTTTTATATCAAAGGAGGCAAATGAACTTGTGGGTCATGTGATGTTAAGCGATCACCACCGTCCATAAACACTAGCGACATCAGGGACGTCGCAAGTGCGTTGCCAGCCTGTATATGGGAGAAGGGGGAGGGGAGGGAAAGGGAAAGCAGGAAAGAGGAAGGGACGTGGGCCTCCGGCTCTCTCACCGACCGAACGAAACACAATGCAAGCACTGTTATTTCACGTCGGTTATCTGTGAGAGGGGTGGTACTACCCCAGAGGAGCCGACCCATTCATGCTGAAACCAAAAATAGCTTCAGCGGGCTCTACCACCTACATCTACTTCATGTGCACAATAATCGAACTATATTACGTATTATTTTTAAATGTTTTAATTTTCTACGTGAACGATGTCGCGAGTTAATGTTAGCGTTAGCCTAAAGTAATTATTCCACGTGGATAAAATCGCGGGCGGAATCTAGTGAACAATTAAAACCGACTTAAGTTAGATATACATCACATCTCTGTAGGTGGTAGAGCCCCGCTGAAGCTAATTTTGGTTTCAGCATTAATGGGTCGGCTCCTCCGGGGTATTACCACCCCTCTCACAGATAACCGACGTGAAATAACAGTGCTGGCATTGTTGTGTTTCGTTCGGTCAGTGAGAGAGCCGGAGGCCCACGTCCCTTCCTCTTTCCTTTTCCTTCCCCTCCCCCTTCTCCCATATACAGGCTGGCAACGCACTTGCGATGTCCCTGATGTCGCTAGTGTCTATGGACGGGGGTGATCACTTAACATCACGTGACCCACCAGTTCGTTTGCCTCCTTTGATATAAAAAAAAAAAACTAAATACGCAAAGTTTTACAGTTTTGTTGACTTTTCTCCAATTTGTGTTTCTATTAAATTCATCCCTTTACCTTCCGGCGAAAATATCTACTATTTTTTTTATACTACGTCGGTAGCAAATAAGCATGCGGGCCGCCTGGTGTAAAGCGGTCACCGCAGCCTATGGACGCTTGTAACATCAGAAGTGTCACATACGCGTTGCTAACCCCTAAATAACCTATTTATTTTCCCCTTGAAGTACTCCATACTGTAGTCCCCAGGAAACACTTCAGCAGGAAGCTCATTCCACAGTCGGGTCGTTCGTGGAAGGACACCTCTCTGGAACCGGACCGTCCGAGACCATTTCGGTTCCAATGTGTGAGGATGAATTCCCTGACGATCACGAGCGGTGCGATGGTAGAAAGTAGCTACAGGCATGATGTTAAACAATTCCTCGGAACACAACCCATTATACAAGCGGTAGAACACACATAAAGAGGCGACGCGACGTCTCTCCTGTGAACTATTATTCATTAACAACCACCAATTGGGTACAGTCGCAGACAAATGTATTAAATAGCAAATGTAGTAGTGGTAGAGCCAAGCTGAAGCTATTATTGTTTTCAGTACGAATGGGTCTGCTCGTCCGGGGAAGCACCACCCTCTCACAGAAAACCGACGTGAAGTAACAGTGCTTGCATTGTTGCGTTTCGTTCGGTCAGTGAGAGAGCGGGAGACCCACCTACCTTCCCCTTCCTCCTTCCCTTCCTGTCCCCCCCGCCCTCCTCCCAAACACACTTGTGACTCCCCTGGTGTTGCTAGTGTCTATGGACGGTGGTGATCACCTAACATCAGGTGACCCATCTATTCGTTTGCCTCCTATGATATAAAAAAAAATGTCTTCACGACTGTACACCCACCCAGTCGAGGAGTAAACTTCGTAACTAAGTTTTTCTCGAAATTGAAATTATTAGAGAAAAACATCTGTGAATACTTCAATTATGTAAAACAGAATACGTAATGTTCAGAACGATTACAAACTTTCTTCAGATATATTTTTTCTATAAGAACAGTTATTATTTATTCTATACTAATATTATAAAGAGCTAAAGTTTGTGAGTTTGTGATGTTGTAGTGCGTAATCTCAGGAACTACTGGTCTGATTTGAAAAATTATTTCAGTGTTATATAGCTCATTTATCGAGGATGGTTATAGGCTATATCATCACGTTAAGACCAACAGAAGCTAGTAGTCTGGTGGAGCTATTAAGACCTTGCTGGGTCAATAGCGTAGTCATTTCGAAAAAAAAAACCAACAGAAGCAGAACATCGCAATAACATTCCACCAGCCAAACCACTCGACCACCACGTCTTCATTTGTGTGTCATAACAGTGTGACGTTCAAACTCAACTTCGTATTTATGACTAGCTGTGCCTGCGACTTTGCCCGCGTGGAATCTTATAAAAAACAGTTATTAATAAAGTCATCTGATTGTATTAAGTCCATTTACTTATCTACTTTTCTCTTGTACTTAAGTCGCTTGGGTTTAGATTGATATTGACATATCTAATACCTTTAAACGAGCAATTCTTGTATATTTTTATATTTGTATACATTCATGATCTCGGAAACGGCGTCATCTCTTTCCGTGAAATTTAGTATGTATGTAGTTTCAGGGACGATAAACTGATCTAGCTAGATTTCATTCATAGAAAACTTTTTTTTACTAAGATTTCATTCAAAAATGTTTTTTAAAGAACCGAGCTAGGCTCGGTCGCCCAGGTACTATACGTTATTAGAGAAGATGCTTTAAGATTTTCTTAGGGGTTTTATCGTGAATGCAGTACTTTAAAAGTGATGAGTGACAGACAGACAGATAGACATTTCTAACAATTATTGAAATGTATTTTATTACTGTAGGTGGTAGAGCCCCGCTGAAGCTATTTTTGGTTTCAGCATGAATGGGTCGGCTCCTCCGGGGTAGTAACACCCCTCTCACAGAAAGCCGACGTGAAATAACAGTGCTTACATTGTTGCTCGTTCGGTCAGTGAGAGAGCCGGAGGCCGACCTCCCTTACTCTTTCCTTCTTTCCCTTTCCTTCCCCTTCTCCCATATACAGGCTGGCAACGCACTTGCGTCGTCCCTGATGACGCTAGTGTCTATGGACGATGGTGATCACTTAACATCACGTGACCCACAAGTTCGTTTGCTTCCTTTGATATAAAAAAAATACTTATTTTAAAATACTCGTCAAATTTTCGACACGTTAGATTTACAATTTTATTAACCGACTTCAAAAAAAGGAGGAGGTTATCAATTCGACTGTATGTTTTTTTTTTATGTTTGTTACCTCATAACTTTGGACTAGTTGAACCGATTTTGATGATATTTTTTTTATTTGAAAGCTAGTACTTCCCGTGTGGTCTTATTTTTTTTTAGTCCAGTTGTGTCAACTGCATCCAGTGCAAAACCGTATAAGTGTTAAATTTGCATTAAGTGTGTATACGACAAATAGACGAATAACTCAATATCATGCCAACCGATTTCGATGATTCATTTTTTATTGTAAAGGATGTTCTTCAAGGGTAGTTTGATGAGAGTTTGGTTAGGTTCTGATCATGGGATCCGTGACAAAGTAACACAAGTTTCAAGAAACAAGCCTACTGATTTCTTAAGGGCCGGCAACGCATCTGTGATTCCTCTCGTATCGCTTATGTCCATGGACGACGGTGATCACTTACCATCAGGTGACCCGCATGTTTTAGTAAAATATATTTATATACACTAAAAATTACGCCATATATATTGTTGTCTTTATAGAGTAATCTCATTCAATCTGTACCCTTTGGTAGCATTAAACACGAAAGATAACTATTTTGACGCTCTAAAATCTGGTATTAAATCTGGAACCCTTCGAAATTCGTTAAAGGTCAGCAAAATAAGAGGTCCCGGCTTTGTATATACACGTGAAGCCTTAATTAATAATTTATGAGGGTATTAACTGGGCTTACTTAGAATTTGCAGGGGTCGAGAGTTACGAAAATTAGTAAAATAGAGTACTTGATTATCGTATACATGGTGTTCTTATCTATACTTGTAATAAGAATGTATTTTATTACATATTCCCAGGCGTCTGCAACAATTTTTTTACCAAAAATCGTAAAGTACAGCCACGTTATATTTATATTCTCATGATATCGAGCAATTATTGTAAATTTTTTTATTTGTATATATTCAGGATCTCGGAAACGGCGTCATCTATTTCTGTGAAACTTAGTATGTAGGTAGTTTCGGGGACGATAAATCGATCTAGCTTCGATTTTATTCATAGAAAACTTTTTTAAATGCGATTTCAGGCAATGAAATAGCTATATTTTTAGCTAGAATATGACGGTAGATTTCGCCGGCGCTGTCAAAACAAAAATAGCTCAGATGGAAATTAGTTGCTTTGAAAATCCGTGTAACCCCAGTTCGAATCCGAGAGTAACTAATTTTTTTTTTTTTGTAAAAAATTATAATTTTGTAAGGCAAACCTAACAATGTATTTTAATTAAATAAATAATTCTATTGTTATAGTTATAAAAGAGATATCTTTTATTAATATTTTTTTATAGTACAGGTGACAGCCCAAGCCGAGGTGTGCCGTGCCTCCTTGAGTTAATCACCCAAACATCCCAAATCGGCGGAGTGCCTTCAGCGCTCGTCTCAATAGTTCGGTGAAGCTGTAAAGAAATTTCATGGACAACAGCGTTTCCATTTCTAAAAAAAATTTTTTTTTTATGTGAAAGAAAAGTTAATTTTGTGAGGCAAACCCAACAGTTTATTTTCATTTAAAAATGTTTTTTAAAGAACCGAGTTAGGCTCGGTCGCCCAGGTACTGTATTGAAGTTTTATAACTTTTAATGCTTCAGAATATTTTACTCTATTAGAATATTATGTTTAGCGCCATCTATGGATTATTGATTATAACAGTATATGTTTTTATTATATTACTAACTGATCCGTGCAACTTCGTCTGCACCAAATTGGTTATAACTGGGTTCAATTGTATTCTTAAACGCGAAAAAAATTAATAAAACTGATACCCGATTGCAGCCACAACTACCGTTTCCAATTGTGAATTCAAACTATCCACGGATTCACTGAAACATATACCCAGATTACATGTGACTTTTTTTTAATAAGCCTAGAACTCGTTCGTAGCATCATTTACCACTCCGTTGTTTGTAGTCCGGTGAAACTGTTAAGACCTTGCTCGTTCAATAGCGTAGTCAATTCGGGAAAAAAAAATCATCTACCAGGATCAATTAAGATAAAAACTAACCTACATAAAACTAAATAAACATCTCTACCACTTACTTTATCATAACTATCTTCAACTTGTATTAACCTTTTTATACTCCATTGTATTAAGTAAAAATATATGAACACCGTATCGAAGCGTCAAACATCGCGCCGAAGCGTCAACTGTCACTTGCTTGAAACTATTGTCTAAGAGTTATAAACTGTTTCGAAAACGTATTTTAAATATATTTCCAATATATTTTTATAAATAATCTCTGTACTACTCACAACATAGTACCTATCACCTTTTGGTAACTTATCCATGTTGATATGTTTCTATTGCAGATTATTCTACGTTGTTACACTAAATATTTGGCATTAGATTTATATCGTGTATTTGTCACACTTGATATTGGCGAAATTATAACCTAATTAAAATTAGAAACTTACATAGGCAGAGGCCATACCGGAAAAAATCAATCAAGCCTGTTTTATATATTATATTCATTCGAACAAAGGGCTACCTGGCTGCCGGTAAGAGTTGCGTTTATTTGTGCATATCGTACCTTTACAGACAAAAATATTGATTTTTAAATAATTTTAGGATGTTTTTTTCACTAACTTTGAACGTTATTAAAATGCAATTATTATTGAAAGACATTTTCGGTATTGACAATAATGTGCTTGATGCTATTTTTTGGAAATAAAAATAAAAGTAATCTTAACCCATGTTAGAATAGCAGTCATTTTATTATAATTATATTTAGATATAAATAAGTACAAATTTCATCTTTCACAATAATTCAGTTATTAACTCAATATTTAGACCGATTTATTGCTATAAAAATAATATGTGTATAGAATATAGCTGTAGGTATAGTTTAGTGCAGTACTGGCTGCACGATAAAGATAGTAAAAATGGCAGCGTATGTTATCGACGCATTTTTTTTTTGAAGGCACTCAACCGACTTGAAATGTTTGGACGACCAACTCAAGGCTTGGGCTGTCGCCTGTTTTGTGCAAAAATCGCGACCTGTCTGAGCTAACCTAAGCTAATCTATCTAGATATACATATATAAGTTATTGAAACATGCATGTGTACCAAGCATGCGTGCCTTAACAACTCCTATATGTATCTTGTGCCGGAAAAAAATCTCTAAACTATATAAGATAGGGAAAAATAAGGGTAGAACTCTTTGTCGTTTATTTCTCTGAAAAAGAAAAACAGCGTGTAAGCCTACACGCGTGCACGTATGTATAGGTGATGTGTGTGATGTTGTAGCAGTGATCTAGAAGTTTTGTGTCAGTGTATCGCGTGAGCGGCGGCGTGATCTGTGGTTATGAGAGCGTGGCCGTGAACACGCTCTGTTTGAAGAGACAGGCTGGTACTGATATTTCGCTGACGTGATTGAATCAGGAGGGTCGGTAAAAATGTGTCGCGGTCGTGTTCTATACTGCGCAGTGTTGGGTACGGGTTCAGAAGGCATCTCCAGGTCCCTGTGGAGATACTTTATTTGGTTTGAAATTTATTATTTTTATTTATAAAATTTATCAGCGGGTAATATATATGATTGTTTATAAAGAAATGTGTCTGACTGTGATAAATTCATGCTTTTAATTGCGTTTAAAAGTTACTGAAAAAAGTGTTCCTAAACGTATTCTTAAATCAAAATTAATTAAATTAAAATGCGCATTAAAAATACAACGTTAACCGGCTACCAAGTGTGCTTCCAAGTGTGCTTTCGGGCTAATACCACCCTCTCACAGAAAACCGACGTGAAATAACAGTGCTTGCATTGTAGTGTTTCGTTTGGTCAGTGAGAGCGCCGGAGGCCCACCTCTCTTCTCCTTTCCTCCTTTGCCTTCCCTTACCTTATATGGAGGAGGGCCCCCATATACAGGTTGGCAACGCACTTGCGACATGCCTGGTGTTGCTAGTGTCTATAGAGGGTGGTGGTCACTTAACATAACATCACGTGACCCACCTGTTCGTTTGCCTCCTATGATACAAAATAATATATATTGATGTATTAAAGAACCAGCTATTCTAAAATTCTTGTTCTTTCAACGTTGCCGGCTCTTGTACTAAGGTGTCGCAAAAAAGTCTTGTGACGTTAACTAAAAATTTTTGTTTTTCGTTATCCTGGAGAACCCTTTGCGTTTTATGGGACAAAAATATTTATATATAATATTTGATATAATCTCGTAGTATTAGTTATCACTATGTCAAGTTTCGTCAAGATTGGTTCAGTAGTTTCAGAGTAATGCGTGTTCATAGGGACAGAGAGACAGACAGATCGACAAAAATTGTAAAAAGATTATTTTTGGCTTCTATATCGATAACATAGTCTACCCTGATTCAAATTTTCAAAAAATATTTAATGTACAGATTTCGACTTGTTTCAGTTTTATTATAGTATAGAAGACTAGGTCAGATCGGGTATTTTCTCGGTAACAGCCCAAGCCGAGGTGTACCGTGCACCCTTGAGCATGTTATCTAAACAAAATCGGCTGAGTGCCTGAAGCGCTCGCCTTAGTAGTCCGGTGAAGCTGTGAAGGCCTTGTAAGGCCAATAGCGTAGTCAGTTTGAAAAAAAAATTATGGCTTCTAGTTATTTTTCTATACTTCAACCAACTATTTAATTATAATAAAAAAAATGGCATCATAAGAAGTGATTCTTTGCGAAACGAATAGTATATTTTTTGTCAATGATAAGTCAGCAGAGTCAAAAATATTTAATATTATTTCGTAGAGCGGCCGGCAAGTAAGCCGCACGTCTGAGTGAAACTTTTATCAATATAAAAACAAAGATAATTAAGTAATTTTGGTCTTGAATAAAAATTGGTATTTGATTATTTTTTTTGGAACTGACTACGCTATGGGCCTTGCAAGCCTTGCAGCTTCACCGGACTACTTTGTTCTTTGAATTAGCGACTACAATAACTGTAAGTTGTTTTTGTAAATAGTTTTATATTTGTTTGATTTTTTATCTGTTTTTTTGCAAGCTCCAAATATGACTTCTCGTCAAATACGGCTTCCCCTATGCTCAGGGAAGTGCTATTATGCTTTTCAGAAATTAACCCTACACGCCTTTATGGTAATAAAAATTACAAGGTGATGGTTATTTGAGTGAAAATGACCTTGCTTCCAATTCTGACCTAGAATACGAACCATTCTACTTTCCATTC
>JACEII010000109.1:769655-874740 GCA_014332785.1 Antheraea mylitta | reverse complement strand
GCACGTCGTGAGAGCGATAATAATGTACGTGCGATCCGAAGTAGACTCAGAGGACACTGGTCATGCGCAAGCGCCGGTGCGGCTCGTCGGTCGGCCGAGGATCCCGTTATTTTCCGCGCGTCCCCGCGGTCTTCTCCGCCGCTGTCGCCGTGCGAGGTGCAACTATTAAATTTAATGATTACGCGCTGCCACAAGTAGCTCTTTTTTGTAGAGCGTTTTTTTCGACGAACGAACAGACGGGTCACCCGATGGTAGGTGATCACCGCCGTCCATAGACACTTGCAACACCGGAGGAGTCACAAGTGCGATGCCGGCCTTTAAGAAAAGTGTACGCTCGCTTCTTGAAAGTTAGATTTCCTTCAACAACATTCATATTCATATATGTATATATATAGGTAATTTTAATAACGACACTACTTAAGTACGAGAGAAAAGTAGATAATTAAATGGACTTCACACTCAGGTGATATTATTAGTCAATTAATCATAAATACAAATTGTAAAATCACAAACACTCTGCCTCTTGTTTGTCAAATAAATACATAAAAGAAATTCGAAAGAATGTTCAAGGAACATCATGGCTATAAAACCCATCTTGGTTAAAAAAAAAAATTCTGATTGATATGATAATTCTTAAATTTGTGATAAAGATTTTGAATGTTTTTACAATTTTATTACATCAACTAGCAGTGCCCGCGACTCCGTCCGCGTAGAACCTAATGTAAAAAATAGTTAATTATAAAATCATTTGAATGTATTAAATCCATATACTTTTCTCTCGTACTTAAGCCGCGTCGTCATTAAAATTACAATAACTTTTGATAGAGTGCCTCGATTTTAAAGAAACCAAGACTAACTATTACACGAGGATATGCCTTATAATGTTCTTGGTGAGGTTTTATCGTAAACGTAGTGCTTTAGGAGTGATGCGTGTTCGTACAGTCAGACAGACATTTCCAAAAAAACATTTTTTTTTACAAAAATTTAAAAGTACGGACACGTTAAATTAATATTCTTATTATATATATATATATATATATAGAAAAATAGACGAGAATAAATCTTAAAAACAGAATATATATCTAACGCAGACTTCATAGAATCACAGAATGGAAATCGTTGTCGACCAACTAAAATGGGAGATAATTGAAAAACTTCCCCAACTATCCACAGAATGTTTCAAAGTAATTCATTAGTAAAGCAGAATCGATTAATGTTCTAGATAGCCATAACTGGGACCTTATGACCAAAGTTTATTTTATATCTATACTTCTCTGCTAATATCTACACTAATATTATAAAGCTGGAGGGTTTATTTGTTTGGTTTTACGCGTTAATCTCAGGAATTACTTCTCCGATTTAAAAGAATCTTCCAGTGTTAGATAGATAAATTATGGAGAAAGGCTATATGCTTAAAACATTATTCACTAGTGCTCTACTCGTATTGGTCTTAGCGTGATGATATACAGCCTATAGCTTTCCACTATAAATGAGCTCTATAACAATGAAAAAATTTTCAAGTCGGACTAATAGTTCCTGAGATTAGCGCGTTCAACCAAACAAACAGACCGATATTAGTATACTAACAGCTTATCGTGGAAACGCTACATGGTCAAACTATAGGAACCGGAGCGCAGGTCGAGGTACGGGGCGCGGACTGCCCGATAGGGCGTTATTCATTTATTACACCATGTCGGTTTTCCGTAAATTACGTAATGTTGAGTGTACATCAGTTTTGGGTTTATCGAGATAAATAGGTCAAATATTAAACACCTATTTTTTAATTCATTTAGAACGAGAATCGACTAATGATTATCCTGTAAAAATATTGCTAGCGACTAAACAGTGGCGAGATATATGAATATTTAAATGAAAATGATAGGCAACTGGTCTATATATTTGAGGCAAAAATAAGTACCCTTCTATCCTCTGTTTCTCAACCAGTTTTTGAAGTGAAAACTTCTTTAAGCGCGCTGGGCGGTATTTGTGGCAGTAGAACAATTTATAATTTCGCGTCATGACATGCTACGTAAGCATTATGCTACGTAAGCATCCGTATTGCGCTTGCGCGGCTTATGTCAGACTAGAGACAAGTAGTATAGCGGCCTGGAGTCTAGTCTCCACGGTATGCAGAGTCTGTGTATAGGCCCATAGAGTAGTGAGGACACAGACTGCTACGAACGATCATATAAAGAGGAGACAAACGTTAAGAAAACTATATAGAAACGCATTCCATCTCATTCTCTCACAGTCGAAAACCTATATACATGAGGGTGTAAGAGGTGTTGGGGTGTAAGGGGTGGGTGTCGAATAACATCATAAGACTTGAGACACCCAAGCCAGCCTCACCTGCACGTGGTGCACCCTGCTGATCAACGAACGAGACAATGGCGCAAGCGGGGTGGTAGGGTTTTACAGTCTGACTGGGTCGCAACCACCATGTATATGGCGATAATAATAGTGATTCGCTTCTACGAGTCGCGTTTCGGGATCAGCCTGTGCATATCCAGCTTTTTACAGTCTGGCATAATAGTGGCGACCGGCGATGGACAGTGTGTCAATCGCCAGTGGTCGCTATTATATTTGGATTGTACTGTGCTTACCATCAGGCTTAGTGCAGTCACTTTGCCGTGTTACAATAAAAAAAGCTATCTCTTTTTCGTTACTTATTTTCTTTTTATCAAATTCAATTCACACAGTTCCAAGAGAACTTTTACTACTGAAAGTTAAATGTGGGTCGGAATAATTTGTAGGTTAAAGGGTCGAATGTTAGTAGACATTGCGATAATTATGTATTCCAGGCATTATGCCATTTGGCATAGAGATTATATTTTCTTAATAGAACTCGGAATATACAATAAATCTTCTGTATACGTACAATATGAATATAACGTGGCTGTACATTTTTGATTAAAAAAAATGTTGTTGTAGTCTAGGAATAACTAATATAATACATTTCAATCTTATTTAAAAATATCTGTCTATTTGTATGAACACGCATCACTGGCAAAATACTGCGTTCTTGATAAAACTTTTTAAAGAAAATCATAGAACATACCTTCCAGTAACATATAGTATCTGTTTCATTAAAATCGATTCACTCTATCAAAAGTTATTGTAATTTTAATGACGACGCGACTTAAGTCACAGAGAAAAGACGATAAGTAAATGGACTTAACATATTCAGGTGATTTTATTTGAAACTAGTCCTTGCCCGCGACTTCGTCCGCGTAGTAATAGTTACTTTAAGCTAACGGTAACATGCACTGGAAGCTTTCAAAAGGAAAAAATCTCGATTTTGAAATATTTTTCATTGCTTTCGCTTATTAGTCTTAGCGTAATGATATTTAGCCTATAACCTTCCTTGATCAATGAACTATATAATACTGAAATAATTTTTCAAATCGGACCAATAGTTCCTGAGATTACCCCCCTACAATGTCACAAACTTTACTTCTTTATGATATTAGTATAGATTACGCTGTAACACGCAGCAGAATCTCTCAAGAGGAAAGAGAGTCCCGAATTTGAAATATTTTTCAATGGTGCTCCGCTCCTATTGGTCTTAGCGGAATGATATATAGCCTATAACCTTCCTTGATAAACGAACTATTTAATACTAAAAGAATGTTTCAAATCGAACTAATAGTTCTTGACCTTTCCTCCTACAACGTCACAAACTCACAAACTTTACCTCTTTGTAATTTTAGTATAAATTGTTTTTTACATTAGCTTCCATGCGGACGTGTTCGCGGGTACAGTCCTTTTTTTTCCACCTGGCTACGCTATTGACGTAGGAAGGTTTTAATAGCTTCACTGGACTACGCTACTACATAATCTTAGTGAGGATTTTAAACGCGTAGCAGTGCTACGAAAATCTCGTAGTATTCGTAACCGAGACGTCCGCGTAGTACGTAGCGGCATGAATTCTTAGAATTACACAATTTTTTGGTAACCAATTCTCTTGATTATTACTGCCGTTGTGGTGCAGGTAATAATATTACAAGGGTATTTTTTCTTTTTTCGATCTGACTACGCTATTGACCCAGCAAGGTCTTAACAGCTTCACCGGACTATAAAGACAAGCGTTTAAGGCACTCAACCGATTCCATTTGACAATTGGCTCAAGGGATGGTGATGATTACATAACATCAGGTGACCCACCCGTTCATTTGCCTCCTCATCATCATCATTACCTTATCCCACCTAAGTAGGGTGTAACATGTTTTCTTTTTCCACTCTCTTGTATCAAATGTCATCTCAGTATTCACACCTTTTACGCACATATCATTTTTCACACAATCCATCCATATCTTTTTCAGTCTTCCTCTATTCGTATATCCATCCACCATCATACTCAACACTTTTCTAGTTATATGGTTTTCATCTCTCCTCGTGACATTCCCATACCATGCTGACCTATTACTCCTCAGCTTCTCTGTCACTGGTGCTACTTTCAAACTTTCTCTAATATACTCATTCTTAATCTTATCCATTCTAGTCACACCACACATCCACCTTAAAATTCGCATCTCTGCCGCATGTAATTTTCTCTTTAATTTGTTCATTTGCCTGCTATGACATATATATATATATATATATATATATAATAAAAGTGTATATCTAACGAACATAAGAACATAACCGATAAATTTCATAAAATAGAACAAAATTACAGAAAATTATACGACGAAGTATAAAGTCAAAAGAACATTTTGGATTATTTGGAAAGATATATTAGAAACAAAAATTTGGTATTTTTTGGAATCGAGAAAGGAGAGAAATCATACCAAGAACTAGAAAATAAAATTATAACATTCATAAAAGGAATTAATATTTCTTGCGAGCGAAACGAAATCGAATCGGTAAAACGAATAGGAAAAAGAAGAGAAAAATCTAGACCAATAACAGTTACCTTTACAACATTGGGAAAAAAAATGTTATTACTGCAAAACAAGAAAAATATTAAAAATAACACGATATACTTTACAGAGGATTACCCGCAAAAAGTTTTAGAAAAGGGAAAACAACTAAAATGGCATTACTAAAATATAAAGCAGAAGGTAAAAAAGCAATAATTAAGTACGACAAAATAATAATCATGAACGATCATACACTTATAAATACCCACAATAGTCAACAACAATCAAAGAAACGCAATCTAGATACTTCCCCAAAGCAAGATGGAAAAAGTTATGAAAACCAAGCCTTGAAAAAGAATAAAATCACAGCCCTTATGAGACAAAGAAATGATTCCGAATATTCTACAAAAAACAAAACTTCTTTATCCACCCCTTAGCAATTAACAAAGGCCTCTCTACCACTCAAACACCCAATACGGCTGGTCACCGCGGAGGAGAAGAAAGAAATCTATTCTTCTCTTAACTACAACCCTCCAATACAACAGAAAAACAATTCAAACAATAAGATTATGAAAAACAACATCTACATCGGGACATACAACGTGAGAACTCTGGCAAGACAGGCCAAGCTTATTGAACTTACGAGCGCGCTTGCTCATATCAAATACGATATCATTGGACTGTCCGAAATTAGAAGATTAGGGAACGGGATAGACGAGCATGACGACTGCATATTGTTATAACGGACAAACAAAGGGAAGATATGGAGTCGGCTTCATTATAAAAAAGTATCTGAAAACTTGTATCAATCTTTTGGGGTGTAAGGGGTGTCGAATAACATCATAAGACTTGAGACACCCAAGCTAACCTCATCTGCACGTGGTGCACCCTGCTGAATAACGAACGAGGCAATGGCGATAGCGGGGTGGTAGGGTTTTACAGCCCGACTGGGTCGCTACCACCATGTATGTGGCGAAAAAGCCCATAATAGTGATTCGCTTCTACGGGTCGCGTTTCGGGATCAGCCTATGTATATCCAGCTTATTACAGGCCGGCATGATAGTGGCGACCGGCGGTGGACAGTGTGTCAATCGGTGGTCGCTATTATTTTTGGATTGTACTGTGCTTACCATCAGGCATAGTGCAGTCATTTTGCCGTGCTACAATAAAAAAAAAAATCAAAAGCTTAATAGGTTTGTCCGACAGAGTAGCAGTTTTAGATATAATTGTAAATAATACACCGATCACTCTCATTCAAGTATATGTACATACTGAATAGTCAGAAGAAACGGAAATTGAAATATTTTATGAAACGTTGCATAAAGCCCAAAAAATTCGAGTAAAATGACAATAGTTATGGGCGACTTCAACGCAAAAGTAGGACAGAAGGAAACAGAAGGAAACAAAATTCTCGGACATTTTGGGTTTGGAAAAAGAAGCCTTAGAGTAAACTGCTTATACAGTACGCTCAAGAATACAACCTATCCATTATGATAACTTTTTTCAAGAAAAAAGTTAATCTAAAATGGACATGGAGGTCACCGGATCAAACAACTATGAATGAAATAGATTATATACTTACAAACTTTACAAACAGATTCGAAGATGTGCATATTTTAAATAACATCGAGTTCTTATTAGACCACAGAATGGTTAGATCAAAAATATCACTCTAACAAATGAAACGAAGTCGTTTAAAGTATAAACGCTCTACTTATGCCATAAAAAATCAAAATGAAGCAAATCTCTACCTTGAACAATTGGAAATAAATATAAAATTCTTTAAACCAGATGAAAAATATACAGGTCAATCCTTATATAATAAATTTGAAAAATGTATACTAGACAGTATAAAAACAAAGAAACAAATAGATAACCACAAATTAAACAAAATTCTTACCGAAGAGACTTTAAATCTCATCAAACAACGTCACAAATTACAAAATTTTAAACCAAAAAGTCAGGAAGACAAAAAGAAATTGAGTTCTATTTACAAAGTAACTAACAAAAGTCTAAGAAAAGACTAAAAGTGTTACAGATCGAAAATAATAGAGAAACACCTGATGAGAAGTGGTAGTTGTAAACGTGTATATAAAGAACTCAGTAAACACAAAATGTGGATACCAAGCCTATAGCAAATATATAAGCCTATAGCTTATAAGCCTATAGCCTATAGCAAACTTTACCCTCTCCACCAATAGAGAAAATATTTTAAAAATAGCAACAAATTTCTACGCAAAGCTCTACGACAAAAAAGTCCATAAAAACACTGAATTCATAACTTTTTACCCTCAAAATAAAACGGACATTGAATGGAACGAAGTAGAGATAGATAGAGTAATAAATAAATTAAAACCAAAAAAGAGACCAGGCCCAGACGGCATTCCAAACGAAGCATTAAAGTTGGGACGAGTTATATTAACACCTATGATGAGGACCTTATTATTCAACACAATAATGAAAGACGAGAGAATGCCCGAGCAATGGACTAAGTCAAGTATAATCTTATTGTATAAACGAGGAGACCCAAACGATATTGGAAATTACCGATCCATTAGCCTTTTACCGAGTCTTTATAAATTATTTTCCCAATGTTTACTAAGCCGAATATCTGCAAAAATCGACAACAACCAGCCCGTAGAGCAAGTAAAAGTAGTTTTTCTACCGCCGACCATATCCAAACCTTGGGAACATAATAGAGAATTACAGAGAATTCTAAAGACCTCTCTATCTAGCCTTTATAGATTATCAAAAGGCATTCGACTCTATTTCACATAACTCAATATGGGAGGCTTTAAAGGCAAATGACATAGACGACACGTATTATAATTTGATCAGAAATATATATGAGAGAAGTACAAGCAGAGTCAGCCTCGAAACCAGAGGCTCTGAAATAAAAATCAAAAGAGGCGTAAAACAAGGCGACCCTTTGTCCCCAAAACTTTTTATTGCCGTATTAGAAATGGTATTTAAAAAACTTGAATGGAAAAACCTTGGTATAAATAACGAATATCTTAGTCATCTGCGCTTTGCTGATGACATAATCCTATTTTCAGAATCCATTTCACAACCAGAAAATATGATACAACATTTACAGATAGAAAGCGCACAAGTGGGACTAGACATTAACCTACAAAAAACTAAATTGATGACTAACTCCTTAAAATCACCAACAAATATAGGTATCGAAAACATACAATATGTAGATAGCTATATATACTTAGGTAAACAAGTCTCATGTCACCGCAATAATAACCTAGAAGAAATAAATAGAAGGATAAATATAATATGGCAAAAATACTGGGCTCACCGAGAAATAATGAAAGGAGACATGTCACTTTTACTGAAAAAGAAAGTAATAGAAAGTAGCATCCTGCCTTGTTTAAGATACGGCTCGCAAACCTGGACATACACGAAACAAGTTAAAGAAAAAATTAGGAGATGTCAAGCGGCCATGGAACGATCCATATTAGGAATACGAAAGAGTGATAGAGTGCGCCACACTAAGATAAGAGCAAGAACAAAACAAATAGATTTCTTACAACACGCTATGAAGCTCAAGTGGAAATGGACAGGTCATATAGCCAGAACGATAGATGCTCGATGGACAAAACGAGTCCTTGCACTATGGAATGGCCCCAGTGGAAAAAGAAAAAGAGGCAGGCCACACAAGATGGACCGATGACATCAAAGAAATAGGAGGAGACAAATGGCAATTAAAGGCATCAGATAGAAGACAATGGACAAAAATGGAGGAGGCCTTTACCCTTCAGAGGGGTTCTCATTTAATAAATTGAAATGTTAACGACAATAAAAATTGCTAGTTAAATAATTACAAAATAAACAAAAATATAATGTAACAACTAATTCAATACAATACAACAATAACAATAGATATAACAAAAAAAAAAACAAATGTATAGAAAATAAGAAATGTATTAATATATTATGAAAAAAAAAAATTGTTATAGTTTGTAAGTTGACGTTGTAACTGCATGTAAATGAGAAATGATAAAAGGCTTATTTATTTATTTATTTTATTCATTTATACCTAACGTGTTTATATATACTTCGATTTTCGTGAAAAAAAAAATGATGCAGGTGTCTACAAATAAGTAATAGAATACATTTCAATAATTTTTAGAAAGAAAGAAGGTAAGCTTACTAAGTAGTGCTACATAAGTAAGTCTGCTAAGCGGTAGTCAAAGCTCTGGGTATATGTTACATAAGCCGCGATGTTTCACATGAAGTTGACGCCATTTATTACCTTAGTTGCGTAAAAAAATATGACACAGTTTTTCGAAGCATCGAGCGTGTTATTATTTAATATTAAAAACAATTTTATAACCCTCGCACGCTACTCCCTAATGTATCTATGTTTGTTGTGTCATTTTTATGTACAACGAGCAATTCTTGTATATTTTTATATATTCAGGATCTCGGAAACGGCGTCATCTATTTCCGTGAAACTTAGTATGTAGGTAGTTTCGGGGACGATAAATCGATTTAGGGAGATTTTATTCATAGAAAACTTTTATAACTGAGATTTTAGGCAATGAAAAAATATAGCTAGAATATAAAGGTAAATTTCGTCGCTACTGTCATGTAGGTAATATTTTGAAGTGAAAACTTGTTTAGGCGCCTTAATCAGTATTGTTGGCAGGGAATAAGTTTTTAATCTCGCGTCATGACATGCTAACTAAGCATGAGGCTTGCGTCAGACTAGAGGTATGTAGTGTAGGAGCCTGCTTGTGTTTTGTTCACATTCGTACAATCTAAAAGTGCAAGTAAGCTGAATGTGAACGAGTTTCAGAATCTCACCTTTTTTCGTTGTTCGATTCACGTGGAATGTCCCAGTGGAGAGTGGAAGGGGACATGTTTCGACCTCAATTTGGTGGGATAAGGATAAGAAGATGATAATGATATATGCACTGATTCGTGTTCACTTCGTTGGAAATTAAAAAAAAAGTGTGTGTGTACTTATGTCACGCGTTAGAAGTTATACTTCTTTGGCTTAACGACATAAAAATCTTTTCAAAATTTGTATCTTTCGTCTTAATCTACGTTTGTAGGAAACGATACTAACAATAAAAAAAAAGGTATTTAATAAATTGAAAATTTTAATACAAAGAAATACAAGCAACAAATACAAAGAAACAAAATGTTGACTAAAGCTAACTTCAGGGTGTCGGTTTTTCGTAACGGTGTGCGCGAGCATCATAAAAATTTACTCTCATCATTTTTTCCTAACACGTCAAAAGAAGAACTTCAAAAATTGCTTAATGGGAACTAAAGGTAGTCTAGAAGCATATACGAAAAATTCTACACTGAATCGTCATATTCCTATGACAATACGTTCAGTTGTTTTGATATGATTGGTCCTCTAAATAAATATATTTTCATACATATACATAACTATAGACCAAGAGCCAAAATTGATAAATAAGCGTGGCTCCACTCCACTGAAGTTTTGGCGAGATCTTAGTCTGTCAACGGCTGTCAACTGTTTATATTTTATTCATAATCTTGTGTTATTTACACTATATACTTCCATTATTGTGCAGAAGTATGTAGATGGAATATATTACTGCGAAACATGAATTCTGTAATGCCAAAAAAACTCCCTGGAAAGTTCTAACAAGGGAGCCACCATTTTGTTAGAACATTGGAATTATCACAAGTCGCTTGTAACATCATTAACTATACACGACAATGGCAGTAATAATTTAGAAGATTTGTTCCCAAAAATACAATATATATTTTTTTATGTCATATAGTAGGCAAACGAGCATGCGGGTCACCTGTTGTTAAGCGATCACCGCCGTCCATAGACACTAGCAACCCCAGAGGAGTCTCAAGTGCGTTGCCAGCCTGTGTTTGTGGGAATGGAGAGAAAGGGGGAGGGGAAAGAAGAGGAGAAGGGAGGGGAGGGGAGAAGGAAGGGGAGGGGAGATGGGTCTCCGGCATTCTCACTGACCGAACGAAACGCAACAATGTAAGCACTGTTACTTCACGTCGGTTTTCTGTGAGAGGTTGGTGCTACCCCGGACGAGCCGACCCATTTTAGCCTGAAACCAATAATAGCTTCAGCGTGGCTCTACCACTACACAACAATAAATAAGTAATATAAGTATATTTCAATAACTAAACTATACCGTATTCATCGAACGCTGAGACAAAATGTAAACAAACCATTAAAAAGGCCTTTTTGTGTCACGATTGCTACTAATAAAATGTAAAATAAAATAAAATAGTATTTACCAGAATATGCATAAAAAAAAACAGTACTGTACTGTGTGACGAAATAAATATTGAAATCAATATTCGAAAACTATTAAATGTAATAAAAATGCTTTAAACAATTTTAAACATATTTTCAGTTCATCAGTGTAATTGTTCCACGTAAAAATGTCAAGAATAAATTTCTTTGTAACGCTACCCAATTATGACGTACCGTTGACGCGTACTTTTCATAGTGAAATATCACTTTTTGTGCTTAGTCGGATTATATCCGCCATTTTGTTTGTCTTCGTTGTTGATACGCTCGTGTACCATGTTTACTACGTTTTATTAAATATTCTTGTTATTATAAGTTTTTTTCGTGTTTTGATATAAGTTACGAAGGTCAGAGCCGGAGGATCCAAAAAAAAACAAATTACTTCAATTAATTTATTTAAAAAATAAAATTACAATGAAACTAATACTAGAGAGCTTCCGAAGTTAGGATAGCCCTCGCCTAAGACTAACATTGTGTGAGTGTAGCCAATGTTAGGCTAACTCTCACACACTAAACTAAACTTATAGCATAATGAATGCTACCGATGCTAGGTTAACACTGTTTAAACGTTGTTTCGTACAAGTTTTTATACATGAATAATGTGGGAACGAAGGAGTCGGACCACCGAACGTTTCCACCAAGTTTGTACACCTGTTGTACCGTGGAAATAGCTGACTCGTTATTCTGAACACCTGCAGCGCCTTGAGACTAGGAACTCGGCTCTCTTAGTCATCGACTGTGGTGTGAGGCGATGGCGTAATGCTTTGAAGACCTACCGCATCGTGGGACTGGAAATCTTAGTCAGCAATTGTGATGTGTAGCGATGGCGTCACATATATTAAGCTTTGTTTTTTTTTTTTTGGCAATCAACCGTTCAGATTATTACTGCCATTGTCACGTAGTCTATAATATTACAAGCTTCGTACGATTATTTCAATATCAAGCGTCGTGTGAATCAACATTCTAACAAGATGGTGGCTCCCTTGTTAGAACCTTCCATGGAGTTTTTGTGGCATCTCAGAATTACATGCTCCGTGGTATTATTTTTCATTCACTTCACTTATGCATAATAAACTAACCATATTACATAAAACACCACCAACTTTATACAATATAGAGTCAAGTAACACAAGATTATGAATAAAATATAAAAACCACTACATTACAGTCTGAAATCCCGCCAAAAACCCCTTGTTTGTTGTTGTTATGTGTTGTTATTGTTTATGGATTTACAATTAAATACGATTTAAAATCATGGATTTACCTGGACCAGGTAACGCTTATACAATTCTACGCCGAATAAATAAATACATCGTTGCTTTCTACAGGGAAGGATATTATGACTGTCTATATTTATGCATGGAAGAGAGTTGGTCTAAGGATTTTTACGTGTATAAAAATGATATAAGTAAAATTGGTGATATAACAGGTACCTATATCGCGAGCTTATGTATACAGATTTACAAAAACAGATACATAAAAAAGAGAACAGAGCTGTCTACAACCATTTCTACCACGATTACCAAGACACACTATTGTTGAAATGGACGACTTTGATATGGGTGCAATACGTTGAGAAGTACACATGTTTCAGTTTAATAATGAACTGCCTTCTATCAATAAGGTTCTGGTAGGAGGAAATGCTAGTGACACGTCGCCTAATTTTAAAAGGAAAACTTTTTATAAGTTATTGCTTGAATTGCAATTTAAATACGATAAATATTCTCAAAAAAATTGCAAGAATTGACCGGGAAGATATTTTATTGTGAAGAATACAATAATTTAATACGGCTTCAAAGTTAAGAAACAAGGGATGACAAATTTCGTATGTGGATGAGGCATGCCTGATAAAGGTTAGTTAAACATACATGATATTATTATATACATATAGTTGCAATGGCATAAGACATCTTTGTGAAAAGTGTAAAGATATGACATTTGTTTTAAATTGAATTGTGTCCCAATGTTATTTGATATAAATACTATCAATATTATTAAATTATTACATTAAGTGTGTCTTTTATGTGCTGATTAGTATAAGCCTTTCTATGTAATTACTAGGCTTATTGCAGAAACGTATTTATGGTAAAAACTCAATATTAAGTATAAGGAGAGATTATATAATAGAATTCTGTTAATTACTACTACGTTTCAAAAAATGAAAAAACAATGATAAACAATATTATTTTATTTATTAAGTACCTATAAATTAATTTTAATTTAAAATAATCTTGTTTATATAAATTTATTTCAGGACACATTTTGAATAAAGTTGGGCTAGATAAATCTAATAAATCCACAAAAGAAACTCGCAGTGAAAGTTTAGCAATTGGCTTAAAAAATCCTGATAAAGAAAAAAGACCTGAAAAAAGACTGTTAATACTCCATATAGTTAATTTATCTCATACATGTTTACGGCTTTATTCTTTAAGGTCAAATATATTCATCACTAAACTTTCTAACATATTTGAAAATCTATGAATAACTATAATGTATGAAAATATTATATTCATATATACCTATAAGTATAGAACAAAACATGGTACTTAACAAAATACAAAGAGTCACTGAATGCAATTTTTTCTTTCTCAAATTGACTACACTATTGACCTAGCAAGGTCTTAAGGACGCGCTCTCAAAAAAGGTCCATTTTCACTGTTTTTCGGCAAGAATTACAACAAAACTACTCAACTTTGGTAAACATAATGACTAACTACAGATACATTGAACCTTTAACAATGTTGTACAGATGATTGTTTTTTAAAACTAATGAGTTTTCATTTATAATAATCAATTCTCCGTAGTCTCCTCTCGCAAAACAGCCTGATTTTCGGTATCAAAATCTCAGTAATTTTACGATTTTCTTTATTTAAAAAAAAACCTGATTATGCTACATATAATCAAGTTTGAATAACAAGAAATAAAATCCAAGTTATGTATACTACATCTGAGAAAAAAAGTATTTAGTTGTGAACAAAATTTCACCATTTTATGTTAATTATGTAGACTTTAACTCCTATGGAATAAGGTTCAATTTATTTCTTTATTTAGTTTCGATTGACACAAAAGTATGAAAGAAGGATTCACTTCGTGTTATACCGCGCCACAGACCGCGCTCTGGCGCCATACGGTAAGGACGTGTACGTTATTTTGCACTCGACTGGTAAAAATAAATCGCTGTAGAAATACGTATACACTTCACAAAATGTTTTGATCATTTCGAAATACTAACCAACTTTTTATAGGCGTTTACTTTTCTAGTAGTAAGAGACACTGTGATTAGGTTGAAACAAAAATTCTAAATTTGATTTTTATTTACGTTAGTTCTTTTTATATTTTATGTTTTGAGGTACTGTTATGGAACTTCTTGTCGGGTAGAAATACATATGTCGTCTTTGTAGTCCTTTTGTTAGTAGTGACGAGAGCTTACCACAGGACTGAACAAAATGATCTGATGATGACCCACTTCAAAAACTGTTATGGAAGTCATTGATGGATAGAGACAGATGTCTCGTTTGTATTCCTTTCGTTAGGTAATAACAAAATGGCCTCATAATGGACTCTTAGAAACGTGTAGGGAGCTCTTTCATGGGTAGAAATATATGTGTCGTTTTCGCATTCTCTTTATTAATTTTTATTATCTATTCAGAAGATATATAATAATATCATAAACACGCTGCAGAATTTACAAACAAATGTAATCTTTCAAAAGAATCAAATATAACGCTTATTCTTTATAAGAACATGATCTCTCAAGTCTTGTTTATAATGAAACGAATCATTTGGTGAAAAGTGTATCTAAGCTAGAGATGCAAAGTTTGTCGGTGGAATTAGGGTTCGTTTTACATAAAGGCCGTCATATGCTGCCCGTTGTACTATCAGTATTACAACTTACAATTCAGGTGTTTTGTAGTATGTTTTTCACAGAATTATTTTTGATATAAAAGCAAACGCTAAGTTAAAATATCTAAATCTCTGAGCACATACTTATATCTATAGCTAATATATATATGTACTAAAATTCAGTTATCACGATATAGCCACTTGTCTAGCCCAAGAGGAATTAAACATTAATAAGAACTATGATACTTTTCAGCATAAACTCTATATTTCTAGTTACTCTATACTATACAAAAATTTTGATATCACGACAAAGATACACTTACACAGCTAGCGCATCTACGCATGAAAAATGAAACTTTCATCAGATAGAGTGAGACTAAACATCTGAACCCAAACCTAATGTTTGTAGCTACTTTGAATACTACAGTTCAATTCTCATGATACAGCTACTCATCTGATCCATAAAATGAAACGTTGATCTGACTCTATGAGACTAGAACACTAATCGCAAAGTTTAGGTTTCTAGTGATTATCAGTACCAAAATTCTGTTATCATGATTCAACAAGACTCAACTTCAGAGCGCAAACTTCATGTGTAGGTATAGCTATTATTAATATTTTAAAAAAATCATCACGAAATAGCTCTCATCTGGTCCTAAGATATGAAACATTTGGCTGACACTAAGCCTTTGTGTGCAAACTCAATGTTTCTAACTATTAGTACTATACTAAGATTATCATATATACTGTTTTCACCAAACTTTAAAAAATTGAAACCTTGCTCCTACACTAGGAGACTAAACATCTAGGCACAACTTGATGTTTCTAGCTATTACCTAAACTATGATCCAGTTACCACAATACTACTTTTCATGAAAATGTTGAGAAATTAAGCCTTGATCGGGCACAAAGGGGCTAAATATTTGAAGACAAATTCGATGTATCTGTCTATTACGTATACATATTTACGTTTAGTTATACTGTTTTTAAGTGAGTATGACCTTGAGAAACTATAATTTATTTTGGTACTATTGCATCAAATACAACAAAAAGTAGAACATAAATAATAAGTGAATATTGTAATATTTTTATAAAAGTATCAAAGTCGTTTATAGTGCGGTATTACCGCAGCGCTTATCAGTTTTTGTGTCTGTGTGAGTGAGCTATACGCGTCTAGTAGAACTCGAAGCCGAAATTGAACTTCTAAAATTTAAGAGCGCGTCCTTAACAGCTTCACTGAACTACAGTGAATGCTAATGCTAACGGCGTTTGTTTAATTTATTATTTTAGCAGGTTACAATATTTCGAGGAGGAGTCAGCTTTGGCCTATGAATTTATTTGAGTTGCTTATGAAACATAGTTTGAATTATTGCATATAACTATCAAATGACCTTCAGATTCTCTGTTAGTGTGTTGAAAAAAATACAATTTTAATAATTTTATACTCTGAACATGTACATTAACAAAGCATACATTACTTTATCTGATATTAAATTATTTTAAATATATGGGTGATTTAAATATAAATGTTTTATTTTACAGGATTTAACTCAGGATTCTTAGAAGATGGTAAATTAATTTAAAAAAGAAAGCTTATACTGATTATCACTCTGAAATGCATTTGAATAATAGTTCAGCCCAATTCTATCAAAGTTAGACAAGAGTTGGTAATAGTCTAACAGTCTTCAGACTTTTTTGAATAAATAAATGTATGAAGCACACTGTCTTTTGTAATATTTATTTGTGATTGACATATATTGTTATATCTATAGTGATGTGGTGAAGCTTAGTGGTAGTATCATTGAACACCACAATGATTGGATTAGTTAAATTTTAAAATCTTCTCCAAGCAAATACTAATGTGTTACAATAGTTTGTACTTGAGAGCTAACTGTCTTTTGGGCTTTGCTTGTTACCGTCAAACGCTATGTATTTAAAATCACAGGATGTTGCGGTTAAATCCTTAATCTAATTGTAAATATGCTCGAAGGAAGTAATATCGAAAACTACTGATCTGATTCTGAAAATTCTCTATTACAGGAAAATGTATTTAACCCCTAGTGACATAATAAATTTCATTGTTATAGAGTAGTATATTATAACTAACGCGAAGAAAGTCGCAAGTGGTTACTAGTATAATATTTATGTAAAAAAAAAGTTTTTGAACCTTTGGTTTTTTGTTTACATTTTGTCTCATGGTAAAATAAATGGACTATAGTTAGGTTAGTCTGTTTGTGCACTGTTTATTACAGTTTTATGACCTCTAATAAATTTCCCGACAATATCCCGGTCCTAATAAGGGAAACACAGATGTGTATCTGGCAGTACTTAAGTATAACCAATTTCTGATATTTGTTATCCCCACGCTGTAAGTATACTACAGGGCGTCCCATAAATTATTGTTGGACAGATAGAGGGCTTACGGATATGACGGTCAATAACAAAATAATCAGGTCCAAAGATATCGTCAGGATCCTGGTTATAAAGCTTCTGTATACGTTGTTTATATGAATATTATAAAGAGGTAAAACTTGTGAGTTTGTGAAGTTGTAGGGTATAATATTAGGAACTACTAACTCGATTTAGATAACCTATCCTATCCTATATAGTATAGAGGAATTTTTCCGACACAAAATACATATAGGAGTTGTTGAGGCGCGCATGCTTAATACCCATGCATGTTTCAATAACTCATATACGTATACCTAGATGGTTTGGCTTAGGTTAGCTCAGATAGGTTGCGATTTTTGCACAAAACAGGCGACAGCCCAAGCCGAGGTGTGCCGAGCACCCTTGTGTTAGTCGCCCAAACATTACAAATCGGCTGAGTGCCTTCAGCGTTCGCCTCAATAGTTCGGTGAATCTGTAAAGACCTTCACAGGTCAACGGCGATTTCATTTGGAAAAAAAAAAGTATTTTTTGTTAATTTTTTTACCAATAGAAAGCCACGTTATTTGTGAGTTTTTTTTTATATCGTAGGAGACAAACAAGCATGCGGGTCACCTGATTTTAAGTGATCAACGCCGGCCATAGATACTAGCAACACCTAGAGAGTCTCAAGTGCATTGCCCGCTTGTGTTTGGGGGATGGGGAAGGGAGGGGAGAGGGGGATGTGGCCTCTGGCGCTCTCACTGACCGAATGAAACACATCAATGCAAGCAATGTTAATTTACGCCGGTGTTCTATGAGAGTGTGGTACTTCCTCGGACGAGCCGACCCATTTATGCTGGAACCAGTAATAGCTTCAGTGTGCCTCTATCACTACTGAAGTCGGTTCCAAGCCAGAGTATCATAAAAGATTTTTAATATTGATATGGTCACCACTGTTGCCGTTTCGGTAGATCTAGCGGATTTCGGACATGTTTAAAGACTTTTTTTTTTCAATCTAGCGACTTAAAAAAATTAGCGACCTCTGGCGACTAATTGAATATTGAAAATGTTTAAGTATTTTGATAGTAGTCCGGTGAAGCTGTGAAGGCCACTAAGACCAATAACGTAGTCAGTTCGAAAAAAAAAGAAAGTATTTTGGTACTAATTTAATTCTAATTACTGGTAAAAACATGAATTGCTGATGTTGTTTTTGGAATTTTCCTACCAGTATGACCTTCGATCTTTTTTTTTATCGAAGCACAACATAGTGACTGTACTATGCCTGATGTTAAGCATAGTACAATCCAAAAACATCGGCAACCACCGAGAGACAGATCATCCATCGTCGGTCGCCACTGTCATGCCGGCCATAATGACGAAAGTCACCTGGTACTGGATATGCACAGGCTGCTCCCGAAACGCGACGCGCAAAAGCGAGTCACTGTGACGGGCTTTTTCGCCATGTACATGGTGGTTGCGACCCAGTCGGGCTGTAAAACCCTACCACTCCGCTTTCGCCATTGCCTCGTTCGTTATTCAGCAGGGTGCACCACGTGCAGGTGAGGTTGGCTTGGGTGTCTCAAGTCTTAAGATGTTACTCGACACCCCTTACACCCCAAAATCTCAGGGTCGACCAGAATGAAAACAACAAGAAGAGTTATAACGTGTCCAAAACTTGTTATAACTAATCCAACTAAAGCCTATTGTTCATTTTATCACAGTGAAGTATTTACAATATAGTATTTTCAACATATTTTTACCATAGAATATTATGAAACATTTAACGACTTCCGGCGGTTTTTTTTATTATGTATTTTTCAAAATTTAAGGACTTTTTAATTAACGTCTGTAGACTTTTTTATTTCTTAAACGGCAACACTGATGGTCACTATAAAGTGTTGTTAGGTTAGCTAAGTACGTAATAACTGAAGACAGAAAATTATCCTACTTTCGTGAGAAACTTAAAAAAAAATACATTCCCCATTTTGGGCATTTTTTTATGAGGAAATCCTTAACGGATAGCCATCCCGCCGGGCAACAGGGGATGGATATGATCGAGTCGCATGGACTAGAACCCCGTGATACCTTTTGGCTGGGGGAGCAGGAACTCGGAATCTGCACTACGGAAAAGAACTTTGGGTCCATTATAAGGAAATGTACAAATATTATAAAAATAATATATATATGTATATAATATAGCCAATAGCGTAGTCAGTTCGAGGAAAAAAAAAAACTGAAGACAGAAGGTCTCTTAAGTAAGGACTTAATAGAGTAACCGACTTGGTATTACATGGATCTCACAACTTTTTACGCGAGAGGAACTGATTTGTGAGACTTGTTTAGCATCTAATTTCTTTTTGTAGATAGTCCTAATCTCTCCTTTTGTGTTATCTTTTACTTAATATAAACAACGTATCTACCTATTATTCCATTATACCATACACTAGCCTCTATCCGCGAATTCTTTCGCGTGGAATAGTTACTTTGAGCTAAATAACATGCAGTGGAAGCTCTCAAGAGGGAAAAAACCCCGATTTTTAAACATTCTTCATTGGCGCTCCGGTATATTGGTCTTAGCGTGATGATATTTCTTCCTCGATAAACGAGCTATCTAACACTGAAAGACTTTTTCAAATCGGACCAGTAGTTCCTGAGATTACCCCCTACAACGTCACAAACTCTTAAACTTTGCCTCTTTATAATATCATTATATTATTATTATTATATTATGATTATATTGTTATAGTATAGATGTACATACATATAGGCAAATTGATTTGTTAACTGCAAATATAACTTTGTAATCCTATACATTTATATTAAATTACAAAGTTATTTATGCAGTTGGTGTATCTAGAAAACTGAACCGAAATTACAAAATTAAACACTAATTTTACTCTAAATTTGAAGATTCTATGTCTGCTAGAAGTGCCTTAGAGTTTTGATGATCGGTCAGTCAGTGAGTGAGAAAATTAAGAGATTTTGTCTATTTATAATTCTTAAACTACTGATCTAAATTGAATGAAATTTCAAATATACTGTGTTTAAACAATGCCTGCTTGGTTACTGAAAATTCAGACTTTTAGTTTTATCCACAACGAAGTTATAGAGGGGTCGACAATGGCCTGAATTGCTTCAAGAAAGGGTAGTACGTCCGTGCCGCTTTATTATAGGCGCAGGATAAACCTGATTGTTGTCATGGCGACGCAAAACACGAACTTTGCACTATTAACGATATACTCAAAAACATTTGCAACCCTATCTTGTAGGCCACTTGTTCTACTAGTGTTACCTAGCGCCCTTTGATAAATGTCGCCAAACACACCGCGCCATCGCCTAGATGAATTTTTGTATTTAATAAAATGGATATTTATGTAATAAAATAAATAAACACTCATTATTTTATGGAACTAATTTGTATTTTTTTAGCTTTATCTTTTCATTATGCCATAACTGATGCCACGCTGAAGCTGTTACTGGCTTCAGCATAAATGGGTCGGTTCGCCGGGGTAGTACCATCCGACCCACAGAAAACCGACGTGAAGTAGTATTGCTTGCATTGGTTCGTTTCATTCGGTCAGTGAGTGCACCAGAAGGCCACCTCCCGACCTCTCTCCCCCAGTCCCTCCTTCTGTCCCCCTTAGCCTTCCCCCAAACACAGGCTGGCAACGCACTTGCGACTCCCCTGGTGTTGCAAGTGTCTATGGACGACGGTGATCTCTTTACATCATGTGACCCGTCTGTCCGTTTGCCTCCTGACGTTTAAAAAAAATTTCATTGCGTTTTTTTATCGGAACTAAGCCGTAATGATAATATTTAACTAAGATAACTAATACCTTTATGGTTAATAGTATTGGCTGATTTTTTTACGCATGATTTAATGTTATAAAACAGAATTCTCACGAAACAGTAAGACCATTTACACGTGAAAGAATTTGAAGAAACTAGCCTGATATCTTATGAGGAACATATATTGTGAGGCGTACATAAATCGATTTATCGCCGCGCATCGTAAAACCATACGTGTCATAATAATCAGGCCGGTTGCCCAATCAAGGTCATGCGATGGAGATAACGACACTAGGACGATTCCTAATCAATAATTTGCCGTGCACACGCTATATCTGTATGCAGTATGAATAGCTATATAAAAAAAGTTTATTTTTTTATTTGAATGAAGGCTTAGTCGCCTTCGCGACTATATCGCCTAAGTAACATATAACTATATATACTAATAACAATGACATGAACTTAACAATATCTTGCATTAATTTTGTACAATTCCGGGTAAATCTTTAAAACAGGTGTATCGATTTTGATGAGACTTTTAGCCATCATTTGAAGTACTTTATATAATATTATTTATATTACATATTGTTATGTTTTATCTTTAGATTCTAAATAGTAACAAAACGAATAAATTATGAATACCTACTTGATGAATAAAATTTATTCAGTCTGATAAAAAAAGTATAATCAATTCACAAACGCTAGTACTAAATCTTCAAAAATGGTAAGGTTAGGCAAAAAAAAAATGGCGGACGTGCAAATGTTTTATAGAAAATAACCTATATAGTACAAAATATTCTACGTCCATCTTCATTTCAATCTAATATTATGTATCTACGGTGAATTATTAACACACGAATTTGGAACAGAAACGAAAATATTGTAAGAACTCGTGAAAAACAAACAACATAGAAAGAAAATGGCGTCAGTTGGTGACAAAACTGTTTCGTGTTATTATTCCATTCCACATTATTCGAGGTTGCTCGAGATAGAATACAGACCTCATGTTATAATAAATTTTTCGCTCAAATAATAGTCGGTCCCAAGAGTTTCGTTCCCATATTTTGTTAGCACATACCTTGTAGGCATCCCGCTTGTGTTAGTATAAACCTATTTGTTATTTTTACGTCCGTATTTAAGCTGATCATTTCGAATTAATGTAACTTTTTTTATTTCGAACTTATTAAAAAAAGTCGTTTAGAGAGGCATAAAGAGGTTTACGTTAACTTTTTGTTCATTCAGTATATAGCTTACTAGACTGCTCGCGACTTCGTTCGCGTGGAATAGCTACTCAAGAGTTATAGTTATATATAGTTAGTTAAAAGGAAAATAAACCCCGATTTTTAAACATTCTTCATTGGTGTTCCGCTCCTTTTTGTCTTAGCGTGATGATATATAATAGCCTATAACCATCCTCGGTAAATGAGCTTATGTAACATTGAAAGAATTTTTCAAATCGGACCAGTAGTTCCTTTTTTATTTTTTTAATAACGTGGGGAAATCCCTAACGGATACTCACCCTCCCGTGTCTTAGCGTGATGATATATAGCCTATAAACATTCTTGGTAAATGAGCTTATGTAACATTGAAAGAATTTTTCAAATCGGACCAGTAGTTCCTTTTTTATTTTTTTAATAACGTGGGAAAATCCCTAATGGATACCCACCCACCCTGGGTCATGTCCGATTCGCACGGACTAAAACCCCACGGTGTACCGTCGGCCGCATGTTAGGGGTGGCCTGGCAAGGTGGTCGTCAGGCATCGTCCTACTATAGAGAGGCAACTGGGTACACAGGCAGTCACCTTCCTTCGTCAGCTGGATCTGTGCAATGAAGGGATGAGCCCCCCGGCTGCATCCCCTCTGGTCCAGCTAGGACAAGTAGTTTCTGGGATTACCCCTTACAACGTCACAAATTCACAAACTTTACCTCTTTATAGTAGTAGAATAGATTAACAATATTTTTAAATCCATTTTCACATTCGCTTGAAAGTTTTTAAAATTATAATTTACTAGCGGGCTCGGCAGACATTGTCTCACATTAATAATTAAAAGAAATTTTGACTAATTATGTACTTAACATTCCCTATGAATAACTTTGTCTACTAGTTAAAACCGCATGAAAATCCGTTCAGTAGCTTTTGAGTTTATCGCGAACAGACAGACAGACGTCGCGGATGACTTTGTTTTATACTATCTAAAGATGAGTTATGGAGTGAAGGGAATTAAAATTATATATTTAAGTATTAACTCATGTAATTAGTGGTAAGTGTCATGTGATGAATTTGTGTATATATATACGTATTAAATCATTTAATTAGTGGTAAGTGTCATGGAATTAATAATTTTCTTTCTATTCACATACATTGTATTTAAGTATGACTCTCTGCTGACTCTGACTCTGCCTGCGACTCCGTCTACGTGGAATCTAGTGTAAAAAGCAATGCCTAATAAAAACATCTGAATTTATTAAGTCCATTCACCCCCTCGATCTGTCTACGCTATTGACGTAGCAAGGTCTTAACAGCTTCATCGGACTACATAGTCCATTTAACTTTTTATCTACTTTTTTCCCGTACTTTAGTCGTCATTAAAATTACAATCACTTTTGATAGAGTGATTCGCATTTAATGAAACCTTGACTTAATGTTATTCAAGGGTATGCTTTAGCAATGATGCGTGCTCAAACAAACAGACTGTTGGACATTTTAGAAATTGATTGAAATGTATTTTATTACCTACTAGGCTTTGCCCCCGACTTCGTTCGCGTGGAATAGATACACTAACTCGCAGTAGTTCTCAAAAGGAGAAACATCCCGATTTTGAAACATTTTACATCTGTGCATCGCTCCTATCGGTCTTAGCGTGATGATATATAGCCTATAACCATCCTCGATAAATGAGCTATATAACACTGAAAGAATTTTTCAAATCGGACCAGTAGTACCTTAGATTACCCCCTACAATGTCACAAACTTTACCTCTTTATAATATCACTAATACCAATATTAATATATTAATTAGTAAGATCCGTATTAGTATAGATTACAAAACGCCTATTTTTTTTTTCATAGTAATCTAAAAAATACAGACAAGTTACATTTACATTCTGTTTATAGATATTATGTATTGAATAATTCTCTTTTTGTTGACGTAGATTGTATTTAAGTATTATATATTATATTCAGGAACGTATAAAAATCGGGGATCGAGTTTCAGTGAGATAAAACCCAAGCCCGAGAATGTCGGACGCGTATACATGTAGGAATACTTAAAGGATTATTCATTCAACATTTCGTTCCAAATTTATTCATTTTTGAAAATAAAATCACACTGAAGCTTTAATATCCCAGTAAACTCTCGTATGTAAATACCAATCAATTCAAAGGGGAAAAGAGTATAATGGTTTTGTTGCCTTGAAAATTAATAATAGTTTATTAAGTTTAATTATTAAATAGCAGTCTTCAGTACCTTGCAATACATACCAACCAATCATAAAATCTTCCGGAGGAGAGAGTGGGATATGTCCGACTCGCACAGACTAAAATTCCACGATGTACCGATTGCTACATTGTATGGGCGGCCAGGGATCGGTCTTGTTATCTTCCTGACAATCGCCCCTACAATAGCCTAGCAAAAGGTCATCGCCGGGTTCCGTCCTAATAGGGAGGCAAGCTAGGTACACAGCCAACCGCTTTTCCTAGTCCCTCATCCCATCTCCCATTACTCATTGCCTAGGTATGGCTACGGTAGCGGGAGGAGTCGGACGTGCGAGATGACCTCCTCGCACTCTTCTGGTCTGACCTCTTGGTCACAGCATTCCACACCTTTTTGTTGTCGAGCATAGCCGAACCCACACTCCACAGCGAGACATCCTCCCTCTACCGCCTCAGCCAGAGCGCGGCGCTGATCCTCCCATGCAGCGCACTCAGAGTGTACTGAAGAGTAATGAAAATAAAGGCTACTATGTACATATAACAGAAATAAGTACAAACCAATTGCGGAATATATGTAAACGGATCACTTTAGAACACTTATGTTTGCAATACTCAGGATAAAGATTGTTTGAAAAAAATAATTGAACGGGAAAGTGAAAAATTTGACTTAAAAATTTGCATATTTGTCTTGTATTTCTCAGTTTCTTGTCTCACAATGTATCCTAGTTCAAGATTCTCTTTTACATTTATAACTTATTAAGACTTGTATGTAGCCAGAGGTCTGTCTACCGGGCCCAATAGTAAACATAACAAAAATCAACGGCTGTCTGTGTGTCACTTTATAACTTGTAAACTACTTAACCAAATTACAAAATTATTTATTAAATCGTAGCCATATCCTCTGGCCAACATTCTAATATAGTTTTACACTTTGTATTGCCACATCGATTTTGGGAGCGAAATACACATACGCGCAGGCGCGGCGTGCTTGGCGGCATTTATCAAAGGGCGCTTTACGCGTGTCGCCTGACACTAGTAGAACGAGTGGCCGACAAAATAGTTTGAAACGAATGTTTATACAGATAGGGTTGCAAATGTTTTTGATTATGTCGTTAATAGTGCAATGTTCATGTTTTGCGTCGCCTCGTCATTTTGTTTTTTCGAAATGTCTACGCTATTGACCCAGCAAGGTCTTAACAGCTTCACCGGACTACTCGTCGCCTCGCCAACAATCAATGAACTGTGTTGATACCGCAAAGTGTCTTCAAATTCTGTTCAAATCAAGAGTAAATAAAAAAACAATAGAACCGAACCAACGACCTATCAATCGTTTCATGTTCTCACGAGAATTGATGGCCCTTAAATGATCGGGATAAATTACATGTATAACCGAACAAGATTGATGATTGTGCGTAGTATAAAAGAGGATTGGATCAATATATCTGCCTTTTCCATTCCGACAATAGTTCCCTTTGATATTCAATCGCTTTGTGGTACTTTATCCTTAAACTTTGTTAAACGGGGTACGAGAATTGGATATATTTACCTGTTTTATAAAATTTCTATATATTCTTAAGGTTGCTTAGGTCTTTATTAACCGACTTCTAAAAAGAGGACATATTTATTTTTGGCAATCAATGTTATAGTAGACTAGCCTCTGCCCGTGACTTCATTGGTGTGGAATAGATATTTTGGGTTAAATTTTTAAACATTTTTCATTGGTGCTCCGCTCCGATTGGTCTTAGAGTGGTGATATATAGCCTATAACCATCCTCGATAAATGAGCTATATAACATTGAAAGGATTTTTCAAATCGGACCAGCAGCTCCTGAGATTACCCCCTACAACGTCACAAACTTTACCTCTTTATAATATTAGTATAGATTACTACTGCCATTGTGTAGTCTGGTGAAGCTGTAAAGTGTCGCTGTAGTGGATATTACAAGTGTATTATGATTATTTCAATGTTCTAACAAAGGGACTCCTATATTGGATCTTTCCAGGGAGTTTCTGTGGCGGAGAATTTATGCTCCATGGTACTATTTCTCATCCACTTCACTTGTGCACAATAACCGAACTACATTACGTAAAACGCTACCAATATTACAATATATAAAGCCAAATAACACAATACCATAAAATATTTAGATAATAGAACGGACACTGTGTCGTGTAGTGTTGGAAACTCCGGTTCTCGTCCAATCATCACCGAAGTAAGACAACGTCGGGCGTGGTCAGTACTTGGAAGGGTGACCGGCTGGGAACACCGTATTACGTTGGCTTACTGTGGACAGGTCACAGATGGAGAGCATCATGTTATATTTTTGAAGTTATACTTCTAACACTCCAAACCGTTAGGGAAAAATGATGGGAGTAAATTTTAGGATGCGCGCGCACATCTGTCAGGCGTCCCGTGATGGACCAATTTTTTTTTTCAATATAAATGTTTCACTGAAACAACAAGTTTTACTTTTATCGTGTGTCTTTTGAGCATATATAGTAGCATATGTCTTTTTTATTTCTACGACGATAAAACTTAATTCTGTACCAAAAGTAACTTGCGTTATCTATACTAAGATTACAAATAGGTAACATTTGTGAGTTTGTGGCGTTGTAAGGGGTAATCTCAGAAACTACTGGTCCGATTTGAAAAATTCTTTCAATGTTATATAGCTCAGTTATCGAGAATGGTTATAGGCTATATATCATCACGCTAAGACCAATAGGAGCGGAGCATCAATGAAGAATGTTTAAAGATCAGGGATTTTTTTCCTCTTGAGAGCTTCCGCTGTATTAGCGTCAGCCCAAACTGTCTATTCCACGCAAACGAAGTTGCGGGCAGAGGCTAGTTTTAAATAAACAGCTAATATACCATACGTATATAAAAAAATAATATCCAGATAAAAACTGACAATTATGTGGATCAGACATTATCTTGCGAAAATTGAACACGCGGCCTCTCAGTAAAATACTAGTGTGCCACGAGACATATACTTACGTATATTAAACTTTTCGTATATGTTTGTAAAAGCCAATTAGCTAACTGAAACTTTACTAACTGCGAAGGGGCACGCGACAGCATTGCATAGTGTTGCCAGGTTATCCCGTTACCGCGAGACGACCCAGTTTTCAATCTTTATTGAAGTTAAGTTTCTTTGCGCACATGACAGTGAAATTCCAATGTATTAAGTGCAAATGGGACGAAAAATAGCTATCCTACGAGAGAGAGTGAGAGAGATGATAAAGGACGACACTATATATGACAGAGGTAAATAAATGTGATAGAATGAAAGAAGTATATAGAAAGTAGATGCAAAGTTGTAGGTGGTAGAGCCACGCTGAAGCTATAACTGGTTTCAGCATGAATGGGTCGGCTCGTCCGGTGTAGTACCACCCGACCCACAGAAAACCGACGTAAAGTAACAGTGCTTACATTGTTGCATTTCATTCGGTCAGTGACTTACCTACCTCTACCTTCCCTCTCTTCCCCTTACCCTCCACCCTACACCATAAACACAGGCTGGCAACGCAATTTCAGCTCCGTTTTTAAAATTAAATTAATTTGAAATTAGAATTCTAAGCCAAACAAAAAATATATTGATTTGAAATGACCAGTACCGCAGAACGGTAATTTCATAGGTATTCCTATTATAATTTCCACTCTCTAGAACATTGACAATATTTGCACCAAATCTATCAACGACTCAGACAATCGCAAAAAGCGTCACCCAAGTTTAGTTATCGGAAGTTGTCCTGTCAAACACACAAAGCAGCGTATAGTAGTGACGCTGTCATATCAGTTTTCAAATCGATATCATGACATATCTGTCTTACTGCACCCTATATTCTCTATGATTAAATAAATCGTTGATGAGATAGAACTACATCCACTTGGTCTCGTCCAAATAGGTTTATGAAAGAGTAACATAAACATAAAAAAGAGTAACATGATGAGGATATTGTTAATCAAAGAATGTTTATTTATTTATTTATTTTAGGGTCGTCAACATGACAATACATTAGTCAATATATAAAAAGTAGGACTATTGTGATACATTATACATGTAGTCATATTTACAGACAACCATAGCATGCTCCAACAATAAATTAAATATTAAAAAATTAAGTATCAAATTATTTTACATATTTGAAGATTTAACATAAAAATACAAAAACGAGGAAATTAAAACAGAAAGATAAATAAAACATTAAAACTAATTGATACTCTAAAATTATATTTTAAAATATTATGGATATAACAAAGTAACAGAGAGAGACAATAAAGAAGTACGTAACCGATTAAGACCATATTTTGTGAATAGACTGATAAGCCTCTATCGCTGTTTTAAATTGTTTTCGTTTAGTTGAAAAAATGAGTTATATGGCCTGGATATTCTGTTGACCGGAGAGCAAAAACCTAAATTAGTATACGAATGAGAAATGTAAAATGGTACGTATTTATTAGATCTCGGAAAATTAGTAGGAATATTAAATTTAAAGTGATTAGTAATTTGTGGACAGTCAATTTTGCCATGAAATATGTTAAATAAAAACATAAGTTCTAATATCACTCTCCGATTGTTTAAGGAGGATAATTTGAAGTGTATAAGACGTTCATTATACTTGGTAATCTTGTTGACTACATTGCAATTGTAACAAATATGCCATAAAAATCTTTTCTGTACTCGTTCTATGTTTTTATATGAATATCATAATGCGGATTCCAGATTAGACTGCGATATTCTAAATTAGATCTCACTAATGATTTATATAGATGTATTTTAGTGTTGCAATTCTTAAAATTCTTACAATTACTCAAAACAAAACCTAATATTTAAAAAAAATTTTGAATAATATTATTTATGTGTTTATCAAATTTTAGTTTTTATTCAATAACTATACCTAGATCTGTTATATGATCAACTTCTTGTAAAATATTTTCTTCTATCTTATAAACACATTCTGAGTTGGAGTTCTCTCTAGTAAATCTTATATAAAAACATTTAATAATATTAAGTTTCATTTTATTCATATAACACCATTTTACTACTCGGTTCAAGTCTTCTTGTAGTAAAAACGTATTTTTTAGCGTATAAATTGATTTAGCTATTTTAAGATCATTAACATAAAGGTAGAAATCAGAGTATTTAAAACAAGATGCAATATCATTTATAAATATATTAAACAGGATTGGACCTAAGTGAGATCCTTGAGGGACTCCTGAATAGATGGGGAATAGAGAAGATGAAAATCCATGTGCTATCACCATGGATTTACGGCCTTTTAAATATGATTCGAACCAATTTAGTAAATTTCCAGTAATACCTAAAGAATACAATTTTAATAATAATAGTTCATGGTCCACCGAGTCGAATGCTTATGAAAAATCTGTGTATATAACATCTACAGGGATGCGGTTATTTACAGAGTTGACCAGACCGTGATGATAAAGAAAAAGATTGGTCAACGTAGATCTCGATTTCATAAAACCATGTTGATTCTCAGTAATAATTGATTTAACATGCCAGAAAATAATGGGATATAAAAGAGATTCAAATAGTTTACTAAAAACTTGTAATATTGATATTGGTCTATAATTATCTATATAGTTTGCTTTTCCAGTCTTGGGTATTGGCACAATCAAGGATTCTTTCCATACTGTTGGAAATTTACCGGACTGTAAAGACTTATTAAAGATAATACTTAATGGGTAAGCTTCAAGTTCAGCACATCTTTTTGCGAAACAGATGGAATTTCATCAGACCCAGCAGCTTTATGTTACATGTTATGTTATGATGGTTGTTATAAAAGAGGAGATATTAAAATAATATTCAGCTAAGCGTTTTAAAATGATCTGTAAAAAATATACCATTTTAAACTATCTAGGTACAAAGGCGAATATTTCTGTTTATTCCGAATATTTGTGTTAGTAACTCTGGCAACATTAATACTGCGTCTCCTCGTGTAAATATTTCAACAAAATAACACATTGTTTTAGCGATAAAGTCTACAGGCGTGACTCCTACAAAGTGTTTATTTGATGAATTACTCTACTTTGTAATAAAAATTAAATATGCCGATATATTTAAAAAAAATTGACGACTAAAGTTGCGCTTTTTTATCTGCATGCCATATTATCATCATTATAAACCTGTGTGATACTTACTGCAGAGTTTTAAGCCTCTTCCCGAAGGAAAGTGTGGATGCAATCTACAGCTCTATATTTTCCCATATAACTGGAACTACAAAAACCTAAGAAATGTAGGTTCAGGTTTCCTTACGATGCTTTCCTTTACTGTCAGATGATAGTATTATCAGTTTATATTGGTAAATCATCTATACTTAATATTATAAAGAGGTAAAGTTTGTGAGTTTGTGATGTTGTTACGTTGTAGGGGATAATCTCAGGAACTACGGGTCCGATATGAAAAAAAATCTTTCAATGTTATGTATCTCATTTATCGAGAATGGTTATATGCTATATATCATCACGCTAAGACCAATAGGAGCGGAGCAGCAATGAAAAATATTTAAAAATCGCGACCTATCTTAGCTTACCTAGCTAACTATTCATATATGTATGAGTTGTTGAAACGTATATGTGTACCAAGCATACACGCCTCAACAACTCCTCCATACATTTATTATCGGAAAATAGAGAGTTTTTCAGTTCGATGAGGGAAAAAAGTAAACCCTTCCACTTTCATGTGTAAGCGTGTAGGTAGGCGTGCACGTGTGTGGGGCTGATCGTGTAGTGTTGTAGCAGTGATGTATATTTGTGTGTCACCGTATCGCGCAAGCAACGCACTCAAGGGCTCCCTACCGAGGGATCGAACCTAGGCTTGAGCCACTGCCGTGGGAGGCCTAATCGGGTGTGCGGGAGCGAAATTAACCCCCAGACCACGGTGGCGTGATCTGTGGTCACGCGGGCGTGGGCGTGAACACGCTCTGTTTCGAGGGACAGGCTGGTACTGATCGTTCGCTGACGTGATTAAATCAGGAGGGTCGGTAAAAATGCATCGCGGACGTCTTTAATAACGCGCAGCGTTAGGTACGATAAGTAAATGGACTTAATACATTCAGATGAGGTTATTAATCACTGTTGTTATATAAAGGTCCACGTGGACGAAGCCGCGGGCATAGCTAGTTACATAATAAATGCCAATACGAATGCGTTTATATTTGTTTATTTCCCTTTCACACCGTAAATACGTTATCAATTTGTATGAAATTTTGCACACTGTTTTTATATTTACAAAATGTATCAACTGTGTACTTTATGTATTAATTATTTCATCTAGAGAAATGGATCTTAAAGGATAGTAAAAGTTACATTAATACAAGCAAATCCCCGGACAAAAGCTAGTTCTTTCTCATAATTTCATAGTCTAAAACAAAATCCGCGTCTGTCTGTCTGTTCGTGATTAACTCAAAACTACTGAACGGATTTTCATGCGGTTTTCAACAATTGATAAATTCATTCATAAGGAAGGGTTTGGTGTAAAGTTTATCAAGGATTTTTTTATAATCACGGCGGAACAACGTCTGCTGTAGCCGCTAGTATACTACTGTGAGCTTTAAGCTTTCACGCATCAACTAATCAATCGATCGTGATGGAATGCATATACATTGCTTAAATCCTCCCAAACTATACGGTCTGTCGTTACATAATGGGGTGTTAGTACGAACATTTTTTTTATATAATCAGACGCATATAAACAGAAGGGTCACCTGATGTTAAGTGATCACCGCCGCCCATAAACATTAGCAACACCAGGAGAGTCGCAAGTACGTTTCCAGCCTGTAGTTAGGAGGAGGGGTAGGGCTCTCACTGACCGAATAAAACGCAACAATGCAAGCACTACTACTTTACGTCGGTTTTCTGTAGGTCGGGTGGTACTACCACCGACGAGCTCACCAATTAATGCTCAAACCAGTAATAGCTTCAGCATGGCTCTATCCACAAATAAATGGCCATATTTAATGGTAACATTCATAGAATAAATATTCATTAAAACGAGCAAAGCCACAAGAATAAGATATAGTACAAGAATATAGGTAATAGAAATGTTGTAATATATAGTACTTAATATATCTCCCGTCCCGACCTGATCGTAAATTACATAAGCGAAGTTAGTACTTTGCGAACAAGTACAGTGGGAAAATATTTTGTTCTCCGATGTAAATTAGTCGGACGAACTGTCGGCGACTGGTTGAAAACTCTGGGAACTTTTGTGAAAAACAAGTTACCCGTAACATCGTAGTTGAGTTCCACGTGAAAAACCCATTTTCCACTGAAGCTGATAACGAAATGCGGGTGCTGCGCTTTTCTTTATTTATTTTTCCAATGTGAAAAGTTTTTTATCCGTGAATTTTCGTGTTTTTTTTTTTTTCATAAAATGTCAAGGTTGCCATAAGGACTGCTGACGGCAGTGAAAATTTAAAACAATTTAGTTTGATTGTCACATTTCATACAGATGAAACTACATATGTTTCATTACTAATGAAACACATGATGGCCTGTGCACTCTATCAATACAAAATATCAATATGAGTTTTTTTTCTCGAACTGACTACGCTATTGACCTAGCAAGGTCTTAACAGCTTCACCTGACTACTAAGGCGAGCGCTTAAGACACTCAGCCGATTTTATTTTGGCAACCAGCTCAAGGGTGCACAGCACACCTCGGCATGGCTGTTGCCTGATGCATGCAAAATCGCGACCTATTTTAGCTAACCTAGCTAACTATTCTTATATGTATGAGTTGTTGAAACGTATATGTGTACCAAGCATATGCCTCAACAATTCCTCCATACATTTATTATCGGAAAAAATCGGAAAAAATCAATAACCGATATCAGCTGCCTAAGTGATCCTGTGTCGCAGCCAATATCGACCAGTTCTAGAGTAACATATTTCGTTCTATAAATAAAAGTACCGGAGTGACCGAAACTAGTTCGATTCTTTAAAGAACATTGTTAAATTAAAATAAACTTAGGTTTGCCTCACAAAATTAGCATCATTTTTACAAAAAAAAAAAAATGAAGAAAGATATCTCTTTTTCTGTCACTCTGATTCGAACTAGGAGTACACGAATTTACGAAGCAACCGATTGCCATCTTGAACTATTTTCTACTTACATTTTTTCATTGCCTGAAAACTTAAACTTTTGGGGTGTAAGGGGTGTCGAGTAACATCTTAAGACTTGAGACACCCAAGCCAACCTCACCTGCACGTGGTGCACCCTGCTGATCAACGAACGAGGCAATGGCGATAGCGGGGTGGTAGGGTTTTACAGCCCGACTGGGTCGCAACCACCATATACATGGCGAAAAAGCCCGTCATAGTGACTCGCTTTTGCGCGTCGCGTTTCGGGATCAGCCTGTGCATATCCAGTACCAGGTGACTTTCGTCATTATGGCCGGCATGACAGTGGCGACCGACGATGGATGATCTGTCTCGCGGTGGTCACCACTGTTCTTGGATTGTACTATGCTTACCATCAGGCATAGTGCAGTCACTTTGTCATGCTTCTATAAAGAAAAAAAAACTTAGTCAAAAAAGTTTTTTATGAATAAAATCTAGCTAGATCGATTTATAGTCCCCGAAACTACCTACATACTAAGTTTCACTGAAATAGATGACGCCTTTTCCGAGATTCCGAAGATATACAAATATACAAGTATTACTGGTTTAAAGGTATTAGATATAGTGTATGTGTAAACTGCGGAATTAGATAGCATTTTCAAAAAGCAGTGCATTAGCTCAGAGATCACACGATGTAATCAGTTTGTTTTATTTATTAAGTTTCGTGAGAACTTTCATCTACACTAATATTACAAAGAGGTCAAGTTTGTGACCTTGTAGGGGGTAATCTTAGGAACTACTGGTCCGAACAGTGTTATATAGCTCATTTATCGAGGATGATTATAGGCTATATATCATTACGCTAATACCAATAGAAGCGGAGCACCAATGAAAAATGTTTCAAAACCGTTATTTTTTTCTCTTGAGAGCTTACGCTGCGTGTTAACGTTAGCCCAAAATAGCCATTACTACGCGGACGAAGTCGCGGGCAGGGGCTAGTTGATTATAAATAGTTTGAAAACAAATTACGACACCATTTACCTGAAAATTTTGTAGTGAAACTGTCCGCTCATGTTATTTGAACGTTACTGGGTAATTTGTCAGTTCAGTATTAATTTGTCTTGTCACCGCACGGGGTTTGACCTCCCGATTACCGGAACGATATACTCAGCTAATGGATTTGCTGTTTGGAGATAGTTTTGATTGATCTGTTCTACAATTTCCTTCTTCTGTTATTTTTGATTTTTATATGGTCTGTATTTGAGTGCCATCATAAATAGGTAGATAAACTCTTCATAGATTTTTGTTATAAAGAGGTTAAATTGCCCGTCTGATAGAACTGCCTACAGAAAGTTTTTGAATTTACTAATCAAGTATAGACTGATTTATTTAAATTCCATAGTTTTTAACATTACTTTGGTTAGTTTTTGAAATCGCGAATCCTGAAAAAGAAAGTCGCGGGCAGGGTTTAGTTAAATATAATGATCACAAACATATAGTGATATAACAAAATAATCCCAAGGAGAGTTCATGAAAGGCAGGTGGTCGAACTTAAAAATTAAGCCAAATCATACACTACAACATGAGAACCGACCCTAATTACGTAGGGTAAGGGTAAGAGGAAGACTCTGGCTTTTACATCTATTGGTATTTTTGTTTTTATTTTTCGCAACCAATCTTTCAAATTATTACTGCCATTATCGTGTAGTTAATAGTACTAGTGGGTACCCTGTGGTCGACATTCGACAATAGTTCATTGATTTTTTTAAGGTTTGAACTTTATTAGGGTTCTTTTGTCAAAGGGTATAACTCCTATAATCAAAGTATTATATTATATATTTCATCATGGCTACTCAGTTATTTTCTATGATCTTTAATTATATAAACAAAAAAAATCTGTGTGTAAATGAAAATTGAAATTAATTATAAATGTGGAACAAAAAACAGATGGTAAAGCTCTCAAATTCTAAGTAAACATAACTACAAAAATAAAGAAATTTATCGCAACCCATGACACAATTTTCAATTAATTTTACATGACACCATGTGGGTGGTATTTCTCAGTGATATTGAATTAAATTTAGTCCTTTCATTATGAGAAATAGTGATATGCCCAGTATCATCTTTTGGAAAAGTAACTGATACACCGTAGAATCAAATGATTAATTCAAAACAAATATGTTTTTAATACTACCATTAACTTTGAAAAATAAATTCATTTTTGTTGCTACAACTAGTTGAACTGCATCATTGTAACCGCGGAGGTCAAGTCATGGATTACTTTTATGAACAAAATCTTTATTTTGATTATACAAAGTATTATTTGGTTCAATTTTATTAATTATTATTTGAAGTGAGTTCACCATAAAAAATAATAAACGTTACAATAATAGTTATATGTTATAGTATCATTGTTGATTGGAATTGGTAATTGGTACGTAAGAGTTAAAAACTATATTCAGTCGAGAATAGCAACCTCCTTCGCAACCTTTTTAGAAGTCGTTATTGATGGCTGTCAAAATGTCTTTTTTATTTACATGTGTGTATATGTTGTGTAAAATTCAAGCAGTAGTGTGAGTAGTGCATATTTTAATTAATTTAATGTACTCCTAATGCATTTTATATAAAATAAATAGTTTTCTGCACTTCTCCGCCATATAAACTTTAACTATGGCAAATTAAAAGTTCACCCGTTCACTGGAAATCGGTTAAAATGGGGTACAAAAATTTTGCTTCACGTATTAATATATAGATTACAAGCGTCGTGTGATTATTTCAATGTTCCAACAAGATGGTAGCTCCCTTGCTAGAACCTTCCAAGGAGTTTTTGTGGTATCTCAGAATTTGATGCTCCGTATTATTTTCCATTCACTTCACTAATGCACAATAAACTGACTATATTATGTAAAACACGACCAATATTACAAAATATAGAGTGAAGTAATACAAGATTATGAATAAAATATAAAATCCACTACATGACAGACTAAAATCCTGCCAAAAACTCTATTGGTAATTAAAGCAATAATTACATATATTTACTTGCAGTTAAGGCACGTGGATCTGTCTTAACCGCCTACCGGGTCAAAATATGAATAAATCTTTTTTTTTAATATTAAAAAAAAACTAAATCTGTCCAGCCATTTAGGAGTCCAGTCACATAAACACAGATAGAAGAATTATACCTATATAATTACCTTTAAACGAGCAATTCTTGTATATTTTTATATATTCAGGATCTCGAAAACGGCGTCATCTATTTCCGTATAACTTAGTATGTAGGTAGATTCGAAGACGATAAATTGATATTAGATTTTATTCATAGAGAACTTTTTTAACTGGGTTTTCAGGCAACGAAAAAATATAGCTAGAATATAAAGGTAAATTTCGTCGCCGCAGTCAAAACAAAAATAGCTCAGATGGAGATTGGTTGCTTCGAAAATCCGTGTAACCCCAGTTCGAATCCGAGTGACAGCAGAAGAGATTTTTTTTTTGTATAAATATGTTAATCTTATAATACAAACCTAAAACTTTATTTTAATTTAGAAATGTTTTTTTAAAGAATCGAGCTGGGCTTGGTCGCCCAGGTTGTATATCTAAGAATAAGGTTTACTAAATAATTAAACACTTATGATGGGTTGTATAGTTTTAATATAAAGTATCAATGTAACATGTACACAGGTCGCTATATCAAGCATCGCTAGTCTGAAGTAAGCGCAATACGTCACGAGCATGTCGAGGTCATCGGTGACGCAAAACAATATATTTCTCTCCTAACAAATAAATCGATTTTATTTTTTTAAGTCGCTCAATGCTACTACACAAGCTTACACTTCAAAGATAAGATGTAGGTGGTAAAGCCACGCTGAAGCTATTACAAGTTTCAGCATGAATGGGTCGGCTCACATGGGGTAGTACCACCTTCTCACAGAAAGCCGACGTGAAGGCCCACCTCCCGTCCCGTCACCACTGTCTTCTCCTCTCCTCCTTGCCCTTTCCCCAAAAAAAGGCTGGCAACGCACTTGCGACTCCACTGGTGTTGCAAGTGTCTATAGACGGCGGTGATCACTTAACATCAGGTGACCCGTCTGTTCGGTTGCCACCTATGGCATAAAAAAATGTTTTAATGAAATTTTCACGCGTTTCTTCCACGCAAGACAAATACTCTCGCTCGGAGAGTGCATAACGCTTTTTTCTTACGTGACAATTTCTGCCATTCAATTTATATCGCAAGCCGCTTTAAGGAATCTAATTCCAAAAATATTGACCTAAAAACTCACAAATAAATTATGAAACAATACGTACACGGTTCAAAATAAACTGGGACATTGCAATTAGCGGGGTAATTCGTCAGATCCGTACACGGGTAACAGATATCATGCATATTTGATGAGTGGGCACCGACTTCCGGCCTTATTATGGACCGGACGGCGTACGTACAGCCTGACCGGTTAATAAATTATGAAATTCGACTGTATCCAGAACATCGTATACAGGCTGGATGAGTTTGTAAAACCTTCAATTACTTCCCTAATATATTTCACTAAGTTATGTAGTTGTAGCTTGTAAATTAATTCAGCATCCTTTATTCTGGGTACATTTCCGCGTACTAGCGATTTAATTGCTGTTAGGTTCCTAAAGGCAGTATAGTATATTTATATACTTGAAACACACCAAACTTTTTTTTTATCGATAGCACTAAAGCGTGTCTAATTATAAAATAAAAAAAGAATGAAGAAAATCGGCTGAGAAATAGAAAAGGAGATAGATGATTTAACTGATACTCCAATTAAATCAAGACTTCTTTATTCAATTAAGACCCTGAGATAGCATTTATGAACATCAATACTACCACTGCTTTGGACATACAACCCTGTCATTGAGAAGAACCGACAAGAAACTCGATCTGGTTTCTCATTTCATTATGCATAACACAACACATGTTTACAGACACATACAGTTACATTCGTTTTTGGTAGATGTACAGAGAAAGGCGACAATGACAGCAATAACCTACAAGTTTGGTTTCCAAAAATAAAGAAAAAACTATTATATACACACGTATCCGTTGGTAAAGCCTTGTATTGTGTTTCATAAAACGCCTTTATTTGTAACAACCTTGGCAAGCTTCGTTTTAGAACTGAGATAACATGACGTCAAAATTAATGCCTTACGGTTGGCGCCGCCGGATAGCGGACAACCTAAAAATACTGTACATATTTGAGCGACTGTTTTACGTCATAGATTTAGTATTTAAAGGTTTCTTTTAATACCTGTGTATGGACAGGCAAAGCTAAAAATGAAACAGTTCTATACTCTCTTGCCCTTTATTTGTCAACCGACTTTGTTTTGTTTAGTAGTTTTTAACTTTCTGTTTGACAACCAACCCTCCAGATGAACCATTCATTTTGGAGTTTTTGTAATTTGTGGTGGATTGTATATTTTATTCATAATTTGACTATTTTGAATTTTTTTAACTTTGGTGGTGATTGCGAGGAGGCTATCTCGCAGGAGCAGGCAGCGGAGAGGGCCCGCGAGGTAGATCCTTTGACTGGCCCTCTCCGCTAATGGAAGACCGGCGGGAGGAGGCGGCGGTTTACCCAATTCCTCCCGCCACCATAACCGGACCTGAGGGGATGGGTCGGGGGGTCACATAAACATGAACGTGAAGTAACAGTGCTTGCATTATTGCGTTTCGTTCGGTCAGTAACAGCTTTACTTATGGGACAAATTTGTAATGCTTTATCTTTTTATTATGCCATAGCTGATTCCTGTCGTAATCTGTTCTTTTATACATATAACTTACACAAAACAATTTTGATGTTTCACTTCTGCCAGGCGTCCCTTGACAGCTCAATAGTTTTAACAGAGTTGCGCTATTATTATCTCTGTTATTCAAGCATTTACCACTTGTATGACGGTATGTTACATGAGATAAGATGGCGCTTAATCAAATCTCTATAGCGGAAGTATTGGTCGCTAAGCTAGAGCGCTTTCCATATTTCAGCTGTGAATGAAACACAGACTTAGGCATTCTAGAGTGACTTATGCGTACAATGTGACTGCACCATCCCAGTTAGTGTGTAATAAGTTACGACTCTATGCCACTCACCATTATTATCATACCTTTACCGATAAACTCAATTTTGAAATAACATCTGAACATTAAACTAGCACATTCAGAGTTTCAATCTTGAACTGTCACCCGCCGATCTCGAGGCGTGGTGCGAGTTTCGGCGAAACTTTGTGAAATGTCAAAACTATTTTGATATCAAGCTGTCGGAAATAGTTTGTTTAATTTAACCTTTGAGATTTCAGCCTTTAGTTTCTCAATAACTTCGGCTCAATATTGAACTAGAATAAGGAAATAATTAATATAAGATTTATAACATTTCTCAAATGTTCTTAATCTAGCTATATAATAATCTAGTACTTTTAAACGAGCAATTCTTGTATATTTTTAAATTGTTATAGCTTCAGGATCTTGGAAACGGCGTCAGCTATTTCTGTGAAAGTCAGTATGTAGGTGCTTTCGGGCACTATAAATTGATCTAGCTAGATCTCATTCATAGAAAACTTTTTTATATGCGCTTTCAGGCAATGAAAAAATATAGCTCGAATATAAAGGTAAATTTCGCCAACGTTGTCAGACAAAAATAGCTCAGATGAAAATTGGTTGCTTCGAAAATCCATTTAACCCCATATCGAATCCGAGTGATAGCAAAAGAAACATAATTTTTTTTTTTTTTGTTTTTGGTAAAAAATGCTAATTTTGTGAGGCTACCTAACAGTTTATTTAAATAAAAAGAAAATATTTTATCATTATAATTATAAGAGAGGTATATTTTTTTAATTTTTTTATTTTGATGAAAAATGCTAATTTTTATAGGCAAACCTAAGAGTGTATTTTAATTTTAAAATGTTTTTTAAAAAACCGAGCTAGACACGGTCATCCAGGTGCTATTTTTATTAATTTTGCATTCAACAAAACTATATACATTACTAGTGATCTCCTCTGGCGGTTTCGTATGAGTTGCAATGTATTTAGTAATTTGAGGTCATGAGTATTTCAATTATTTAAATCGTTTCTACTACTATTATACATTTCATTACGGGCATAGAAGCGGTGTGAAATCTTCATACAAACTACTTGTTTTTTGGTGTGCGTAATATTAAATGTGATATCTAAGAGATATTGTTAGCACTCTCCGTACTACTATTGACTATATCGGGGGTGTTACTAATTACGTGACACGCCATTGGTAGAAAGTTATCGGCCGGTCGTCACTTGACTAAATGCTATAAAAGGCTAGTCTGTCTAGTAATTGGGAACATTCTTGCTCCGTCGTCTCTCTGGAAGGTTGTATTGCGTTATTGTTGTTTTATTGCGCGAGTTCTTTCCAATTTACATTGTTTTTTCTATTTCTCTGGGATTTTATGGTTAATTGGTTATTTGAGTTATTTAATTGTCGATGTAGTTTTCGTGTAGAGATTTGTATTTGTTGTTTTTTTTTTTTGTTTTTATATAAATCCTCTTTTGGTATCTAATAATATTTATTGAAATTATATCGTGAGCGTCCTAAATTCCTTAGGATTTCATATGAACACATAGATTTTTTTCAACTGTATATGAATATAATACTCCTATATATAACTATGTTATACATGCAAACCTTCCGAAAGAAAATATGTAAGTGGTATTTGTTGGTAGTTTAATTTAAAAACATATTCCAACATTAATTTATTAATTTAAATATTTATTTTTAACAATATAGCATAATATTAAAAAAAAATACTAAGCTTCGGAGCTCTAGGAAAGTAGAATAGCGTTTCGTAATGCACCCATGTATATCCAGTTGATCCATAATCTTGGACTGTGTTATTTATTGATAATTAGATACTGCAAAATGATATCTATCTATGGGCGGCCATTATTGATTTTTCACCATATATAAATTCAATAGCATGTCGAAGGTCAAATATCAGAAACATAGTACTGTTTCTAATTATTGTGTGCGTCATACAAGTAATACAATAGAAATTACAGAACTCCGATAAGATAATGGTATTCTATATTTCGTCCTTGACTGTTGAGGGTTGACTGCTCGTTGAAAAGGCTACTTTTTTTTTAATTCCTGCATTGATTGCCAAAGTTAATAATATTTTGTACTAGCTTATCCGCGTTTTATCCGCGTGAAATCTGTTTCTACCGGTTTCAATTTATTTCCAAACTAAAAATTTCAATAAACCTAGAACCCGATTACAGTGACTGCCATCGTTTCTAATTGTAAAGCCTGATTATGATTCAGTGACTCACTCAAACACATACTTAGTTGGTTTAGTGAATGACTTATGCATGTGTGGAAGAAATTTCGATGAGGCGAACGTAACGCCATCTGTTATTTACGTCCGTTGAATCATTTGGATATTGTTCATACATACAAAACTAAAATCGCGAATGGTGGGATTAGGAAGGTGAAAATTTGAGGTTATAGGTATTTTTGATAGCAAATAAAAAAAAATCAAATCTGGATAGAAACACCCCAATCACCTAGAGGTATAGACTAGACTTCACAACCTATTCTCGTACCTACTAGATATACACTTAACATTTTATAGGAATCGGTCCAACCGTTCCGAAGGAGTTCAATCACAAACACCGTGACACGAGATTTTTATATATTAGATTAATAATATGAATAATGCACAACTTAGGATTATTTAGAAAAGTGTGTAATGCGTCACTACCATCCAACAGAAAACAATGTGCTATAGATTTCATCATTTCTCTCTCTCTCTCTCTCTCTTTATATATTTCGAGTACATTAAGAATATACTATCTCATTCTCTCACAGCCTTAACACCTATATATTTATTTATAGCTATCTCTTTTTCATAACACATTTTCGTTTCCAAAAAAGCTTAACTCCCAAAATATACTGCAGAATTATGAACCTCTTTATTGAAATCAGTTAAAAGTGAAGTTTGATCTCTACAAATGAGACCACACCTCGTCCTCCTAATGTCAGTTGGATTCGAGATCTCATTAGAGTTAATTGCGATCGAACTGGCTTCGAACAGTTTACGAGTGCTTTCACTCTGTTCGACGACTTTCAACTGAATTGTGAATAGTCCTTTTATAATCTTTACTGAGTGGAATAAATGGTAAATTTTGTTTCAAACAATTACATTCCAATATCTTTTGTCCATGGCTACAATTATATGTTATAAATTTCGGGTATTATTAAAGTAAAACCTTTTTCCATCGGCTTAAATTTTTTCGGCCACCAATCGCAATTCGCATTACAGCTTGTCGCGGAGCAGGGGTAAAGTGAAAGGTGTTCGGCAGAACAACCAAGGCCAATATGACAGCCCCCATGACTCAATTCAAAATGATGAATATAAATTGTGATTTTTTATTTAAGTTTATGATCTGCATAATTGTATTTTTAGGCACTCTCCGTGCTTTTTGACTTACTATTGACTGTATCGAGATGTTGCTAATGACCTAAGATGCCATTGGTCGACGTTATCGGCCGTTCGTGACTCAACCGAATGCTATAAAAGGCGAGTCTGTCGAGTCATCGGGGCATTCTCCCCGTTCGATATGCTCAGGTGTGCCACAAGGCTCAATTCTCGCGCCCACCCTCTTCGGCCTGTTCATCAGCGACCTACCTAAGCTCCCGAGAGTTGAGGTAGGTTGTTATGCTAATGATAATGATAATACAGTTATCTATGTTTCTGGCTGGAGGCCGGATCACCTCAGGAATCGCATCGAAGAAGCCGTTAGCATACTCGGTGATTGGTGATGATCTTCGATGGCATATATCGATAAACCCCGAAAAGAGTGCCGCGATACTCTTCGATCCTAGGAGTCGCGTCAATAGTTTAAAGCCTATAAGGCTATACAAAACCGAGATACCTTGGATCACCGAGGTCAAGTATCTCGGCGTTACATGAGACAGACACGTAAGATTTGATTCTCATGTTAAGAGTGTACGGAACAAAGCCGCAATGGTCTTGGGTCGCCTCCATTATTTACTTTGTCAGAAGAGAAAAATGTCCCTCAGACATAAGCTCACATTATATAAGATTTGTATCCGTCCGATAATGACATATAGTTGTCCGGTCGTCGCTCACGCGAAAAATTTTAAAGCTTTACAGACTCTGCAGAACCGGGTTCTGCGTAAAATTACCGGTGCCCCAAATTACGTCCGGAATGCGGATCTCCACAGGGACCTGGAGATGCCGTCCATTTGGGCGTACATAAATTCACTTACGAGTAGTTATTTCGAGCGAGACGCGAATCATCCCAATCCGTTAGTGGTATCCGCCGCAAATTACGAACCCGTAGCCAACGCTGGGCGATATAAAAGACGTCCGCTACACATTTTTACCGACCTGATAAAATCATGTCAGCGAACGCTGGTACTGACCAGCCTGTCCCTCGAAACAGAGCGTGCTTTAGTGACGTCTCAGAATTCCTACTTTATGGTGTCATTTTCTATCCACTTCACTTGTGCACAATAACCGAACTATATAACGTAAAACACCACCGATATTACAAAATATAGTGTCAAATATCACATGATTATGGATAAATCATAAAATACGCTACATGACACCCTAAGATTGTACCAAAAACTCCCTATAATGTATATTACATATTTCTGTGCTATAACGTGCTCACGCCCACGCCCGCGTAACCACAGATTGCGCCGCCGCGGTCTGGGGGTTAATTTCGCTCCCGCACACCCGATTAGGGCTCCCAAGGCAGCGGCTCGAGCCTAGGTTCGATCACTCGGTAGGGAGCCCTTGAGTGCGTTGCTTGCGCGATACGGTGACACACCAATATACATCACTGCTACAACACTACACGATCATCCCCACACACGTGCACGCCTACACGCTACACATTTTGGTGGAAGGGTTTACTTTTTTCCCTTATCGCACTGAAAAAACTCTCAATTTTTCGATAAAAAATATATGGAGGAGTTATAGAGTTATAGAGAGAATATGTTGAGGCGTATATGCTTAGTACACATATACGTTTCAACAACTCAAACATATATGAATAGCTAACTAGGTTAGCTAAGATAGGTCGCGATTTTGCATGCAACAGGCAACAGCCAAGCCGAGGTGTGCCGTGCACCCTTGAGCTGGTTGCCAATATAAAATCGGCTGAGTGCCTTAAGCGCTTGCCTTAGTAGTCCGGTGAAGCTGTTAAGACCTTGCTAGGTCAATAGTGTAGCCAATTCGAGAAAAAAAAAAACGTCATCGGGGCATTCGCTAGCGCGCATTCTTGCGGGGCATTCTCTCGCTGGCATTCTTGCGGGAGAGCATTCTGTCAGGATATGAAGGATATGGTGAAGCGTGAACGAGGATCATACTCGTGTGGAGCGTCGGCCCATTTGCTGAGAATGCGATGTAAATACAACAATGCAAGCACTGTTATTTCACGTCAGTTTTATGTGAGAGGGGTGGTACTGACGAGCCGACCCATCCATGCTGAAACTAGTAATAGCTTCAGCGTGGCTCTACCACCTACACAAATACTTTAAATAAAAGATTTAATTGATTCCGTTAAAAGTATTTATTATGCTAACGTACGCAGATTGAAATTAAAATGTATATTTGAATATAAGGTCTACTATTGATTTTCTATTATCATTCCCATTCTCCAAAAATGGTCACGGCCGATATTGGTAGGTAGTACTACTACCTTCTCACAGAAAACCGACGTGAAGTAACAGTGCTTGCATTGTTGCGTTACGTTCGGTCAGTGAGAGTAGCGGAGGCCCACATCCTCTTTCCTCGTCCTCCTCCCTTCCCTCTCCCTTTAAACACAGGATAGCAACGCACTTGTGACTCCCCTGTTATTGCTAATGTCTATGGACGGCGGTGATCACTTAACATCAGGGGACCCGCCTGTTCGTTAGCTTCCTGTGATATAAAAAAAGAAACTCGATCTGGTTTCTCATTTCATGACATATATTGGATTAACATAGATACATTCGTTTTTAGTGGATGCACAGGGGGCATTATTTCCATTCATCTCCATGTTTTACATAATGATCCATTCTATAGGCCTTTAGCCAGACAGATAGGAAATATACAGTACTCTACATTAATACTATAAAGCTGGAGGTTTTGTTTGTTTTTGGCTTAGTGCGCTAATCTCAGGAACTACTGGCCTGATTTGAAAAAAATCATGTTAGATATCTCATTATCGAGGAAGGCTACAGGCTATCATCACGCTAAAACCAATAGGAGCGGAGCACCGATGAAGAATGTTTCCAAATCGTTTTTTTTCCTTTTGAGATCTTCCGCTGCGTGTTAGCGTTAGCCCAAAATAACTAGTAACTTAAGTAACAGAAGCTAGTATTATACAAATATGATTCTTACCTAAGAAAACCTATATCTTATTGAATACTCTTATTCCCAGATGACTCGACCGAAATATGAACAAGATTACGGTTATAGGGAGGTTAATTATCCAGTAAATTAATTCAGTGTTCAACAGATAATCTTAAGGAGTCAAGAATAAGGTACTTTGATACTAATGTACTAAAAGAAAAGTGTATTCCGACTCCAGTTAAATGTTATAATATGAGAATTCCAAAAATACCTACAGAATAGTCCTCGATGGTGTATGTGAGTTTAACTTTAAGTTATCGATTTTATTTTTGACATATTTATTAAAAAATAACTGGTTCTTTGAGATGATTGAGATGATTTTGAAAAATATAGTATTAATTCTGATCCACACGAATTACTTACAGATGACATTGAATGTCGATCGAAATTGCCATTCACAGCATATCTTCCATACATACGAGTATAATAAGTATGTAAATCTAAAGTGTCGGTACTTTTTCGATATATGATCGATTCGATTAGGGTCAAAGAATAAGTCATAGAATACATCTCAATCATTTTTAGAAATGTCCGTTTGTTTGTTTTTTTGAACATGCATCACTGCTGAAGTACTTGGTTCAGAATAAAACCCCATCAACATAATCATAAAGCATATTTTCGAGAGAAACTTAGCCTTTATCTTACTGAAATCGGTTCATGTTATCAAAAGTTATTGTAATTTTAATGACGACGCGGCGTAAGTACGAGAGAAAAGTAGATAAGTAAATGAACTTAAGACATCCAGATAGCTATATTAATCGCTGTTTTTACATAGGTTTCCACGCAGACGAAGTCACAGGCACAATTAGTCTTAAATATATATTAATCCAGTGTTATGATGTATGTCCAGGAAGAACTCCGAAACTACTCAACTGATCTCCATGAACGTTGGCATTTATGTATAATTTAGTCCAACTTGAGAGATAACTATAATTAATATTTCGATTATTATTATAATTCATGCTAACATTACAAATACAAAATGGAACGCTGTTCCGTTGTTTTGAGATTTTTCACTTCTATCGGTAGTCTTCATGACTACTTTTTACGTTTTGTTAATAACTAGCTATGCCCGCGACGTCGTCCGCGGTGAATCCTATGTAAAAGCAGTGATTAATAACATCATCTGAATGTATTAGAGTCGATCTCTATAGAGACCTAGAGATCCCTTCTATCTGGGCGTACGTAAAATCACTTACGGTTAGTTATTTTGAAAAAGCCGCGAACCATTCCAGTCCGTTAGTGGTATTCGCCGCAAACTATAAACTCGTACCTAACGCTGCGCGTTATAAAAGACGTCCGTGATAAATTTTTACCGACCCTCCTGATTCAATCACGTCATCGAACGATCAGTACCAGCCTGTCCCTCGAAACAGAGCGTGTTCACGCCCACGCCCGCGTAACCACAGATCACGCCGCCGCGGTCGTGGGGGAGATCATGTTGTGCCCGAGCAGCCAAGTAGGCCTCCCGCAGCGGCTCAAGCCTAGGTTCGATCCCTCGGTAGGGAGCCCTTGAGTGCGTTGCTTGCGCGATACGGTGACACACAAATATACATCACTGCTACAACACTACACGATCACCCCCACACACGTGCACGCCTACACGCTTACACATGAAAGTGGAAGAGTTTACTTTTTTCCCTTATCGAACTGAAAAACTCAATTTTCCGATAATAAATATATGGAGGAGTTGTTGAGGCGTGTATGCTTGGTACACATATACGTTTCAACAACTCATACATATATGAATAGTTAGCTAGGTTAGCTAAGATAGGTCGCGATTTTGCATGCAACAGGCAACAGCCAAGCCGAGGTGTGCTGTGCACCCTTGAGCTGGTTGCCAAAATAAAATCGGCTGAGTGCCTTAAGCGTTCGCCTTAGTAGTCCGGTGAAGCTGTTAAGACCTTGATGGGTCAATAGCGTAGACATTTTGAAAAAAAAAACTGAATGTATTAAGTCCATTTACTTATCTACTCTTGTCTCGTACTTACGTCGCGTCGTCATTAAAATTACAATTACTTTTGATAGAGTGAACCGATTTTAATAAAACCTGGACTAAGTTACTCTCGAGGATATGATTTATAATTTTGTTTTTGTAGTTTTGTTGTGTACTCAGTGCTTTAGCAGTGATGCATGTTCATAAAACAGACAAACAAACAGACAGACATGATTGAAATGTATTCTATTACTTATTTCTAGACACCTTTAACAATTTTCTTTACGAAAATCGAAAAAGAACATACACGTTAGATTTACATTATTATAGGTTGTACTTGTTTGTAACTTAATTCAAATGCTAATACTTTATAACTATTGTATATATTATGCTAAAAGTTATTATATTAATGTGCAAAACATTTCTCTTGTATTTCAGGTAAGGACTGGAACTTTGAAAGGACAAGGGAGCAAAGAGGGCTCAAGAGGGTCGTAGAGGGACTCGATAAGGACATTTACGAGTGTAAAAAGGTAAAATTGTATCTAAAAAAGGTCGTGGAATATAATTTTACTTGAATGTAACTGTATATTTTTGGAAGTTATACTTCTTTTGGCGCGTCAGGGAAAAATGATGAGAGTAAATTTTAAGATGCGCGCGAACACCGTTACGAAAAACTGACACCCTGAAGTTAGCTATAGTCAACATTTTGTTTCTTTGTATTAAAACTTTGAATGTATTAAATACCTTTTTTCAATTGTTAGTGTCGTTTTTTCTACAAACGTAGAATAAGGTGAAAATTATAGGCGATCATTTTTTTGAAAAGATTTTTATCTAGTTACGCCAAAGAAGTATAACTTCTAACGCGTGTATATAAGTATGCACACGCTTATTTATATTAAAAATGCGCGGCTCTACCACCTATATTTTTTTTTTGGCACAGTTTTTTTTCCAAGGTTCCACGCGAAAGAAGTCGCGGGCACAGTTAGTATATAATGAAATTCGTGATGGTTGTCTATGAAAACATCGATGCTATATGCCGTATAATCAAAACAGATGGCCATGTGACCAGAGGTACGAATCAGACCAAAATAATCCTACAAAAACATTTTGAGATATTCTACACGTACGCATTATGGCGCAAGTTATATAGCTTTCAGTAAGAGAGGGTGGAAATTCTAGAAGGTCGACGTCATTCCTCGAACGATTCGGCAGAGCTCTTAACGCGGTAGCATTAAAACCTCATTATATTTTATTCACAAACGCTGTCAAGGCTCTAGATTGCAAATAAATGTTTACATTATTGTTTTTAGATAACCAACTTTTAGAAGGTTAAAAGGGGATAAAATTGGGGATAAATACGGAAGGTATCGCTGATACAAGCTAATTTAAGAATGTCCTGATATTGCGACCCGTAAAAGAGACCTTTAGAATTCTGGTGTCGTGCGTCTTATGGTTATGGCATAAAAACGCGTTGTCTCTGTATAGATTTGCCGTCGACGCGTGAAGAAAATTTTAAAAGCGATATTAAACTCAACATATACGGTGTAATTACACAAAAGTTTGGAATATTTGCCTTAAAATGTTACGTTTTAAATGCACCGCGCTCGCTGAATGTTCGCCATCTTGCTCTTTTGTCTCGCTTTGGTTGGGTTAGATTTGTTCGGCTCCCCTCTCGCAGTCGACAAATCACACTGCGGCGACGGGTTGGTGACGACCTCCGGCCGTCGTAGTGAGGGCCTGCTGCGGTTGATAGACACGGGCATGTTTGTCTTCCTGGAAACTCTAACATAGACCTACGTGGTTAAGACGTATTAGTGTTCAGTGCCTCCCATCAGCTCGGTAGGGAGGGTCCAAGTCCCTCCTCAGACCACGAGTTGGGGCCCTGATGAGGGGTCAACACCTGCCGGGTTGGGTAGAAGCAGTCCAGAGGCCGTTTCTGCCAACCCGGTTAAATGGTATAAGAAGAAAACCGTCGAGGTTTTCTGGCATTCTTACCTGTGCTGTCTGGTTGGATGCAGAACAACAGGTTTTTTGTAGATTGTAGAGCCACGCTGAAGCTATTATTGGTTTCCGCATGAATGGGTCATTTCGTCCGGGGTAGCACCACCCTCTCACAGAAAACCGACGTGAAGTAACGGTGCCTGCATTGTTGCATTTCGTTCGGTCAGTGAGAGTGCCGGAAACTCATCTGCCCTCTCCCTTCCCCCTCCTCTAACCCCTCTCACTTTCTCTCCACTCCCCCAAACATAGACTGGGAACGCACTTGCGACTCCTCTGGGGTTGCTAGTGTCTATGGACGGCGGTGATCGCTTAACACCATGTGACCTGCCTGTTTGGTTGCCTCCAATATATATGTAAAGAATCTATTTATTTAATTTGTACACCTCGTATTTAATAGATGTCGCTTTAGCATAATAATACTAACGCTGTTGTGAAAGTAGTATATGAGTTTTTGACAAGTGACGGTGATTAAGAATGAAGTGTAAAATTTGGATTTGTTTGAATAAAGGAATTGATAGTTATCAATTCACTTTAAATGTCGTTTCTTTGATTACAGGTAAAATATTACATTTAAGTGAAATTGTAATATTGTGTATGTACTAAGGTATTAAAATAAAAATTCTTTGATTACAGAGCAACGCAATTAGTAGTTTAATTATAATTCCTCAGACACCTCTAAGAATTGTCTTATATATATAAAAAAAAAAAGAAAAAAGGATAACGCGAACTTGCCACAAATTAATCTCCTGCTAAAAAACCGTTCAACGCGCCTGGGGTGGCAACCACCACACTCACACTGATCGGAGTACCTAGCCTAGGTAGTGGACTGTATGTATATAAATTGGCTGGAGGCAGATACCCCTTGAAAAATGTATGCCGAAAGTATTTTCTTATAATCGGGATAAAAGCCTGATATAATATGTCTTCTCCGCCGCCGTTTCCGATGGTGAGAGCACCAGTTATCCAAATAACACGCACGAAACACAAAATAGAATTCCGAACCGCCGGGATAGTGGCGAGTGAATCCGAATTTAAGCGCGGGTTTCGACCAATTGTCGCCGTACAAGTCCGCCGTGCAAGTGACCGATCATCCGCGATTGTCCGTTGACAAACGATGTGTCAAATAAAAATAAATTTGGCTACCCCAAACCAATTTATGCCCGAACAGCGCCTAAAGAATTTGTACTCCAACGAATCCTAACAAATACTAACTATAAGTTATAAATTTATAAAAGAGGACACTAAGAATAAAGACAAGTTCTGAAATATTTTCTCTGAATAGATTATTATATCTTGAAGTAATTTACCGGTGTGTAAAGAGAATCAACGTCGATCGCTCTCTGAATAGATACGAAGCCTCAAATTTCAATTACACTGATCTGTCTGATACGAAGTAATGAACCATGAAAGATGATTTAAGGTTTCATTTTTAATAGAGATATAATTTTACGAATTATTTTTGTAATTAGACGGTCGCCCGTATTTCGTTTAATATAAATTTGTTGCTTAGACAAAACCATGGTCTTCATCTATATACTAGCCTCTGCACACGACTTCGTTCGCCTTCTCAAAAGGAAAAAACATCCCGACTTTGAAACATTCTTTATCTGTACTTCGTTCCTATTGCTCTTAGCGTGCCTATATATATAACCGCATTGTTTTTTGTTGTTCGTATGAAAGAAAAAAAATGTCGGCTAAAAATCTTTCGTTTGCGGTAATGTAGACTTGTTCTTCGGAAGTACTAAATTTTTTTTTGAGTGTAATATAATAGCTTATTATAAATTTAGTAGGTGATAGAGCCAAGCTGAAGCTATTAGTGGCTTCAGCATGAATGGGTCGGCTCGACCGGGGTAGTACCATCCTCTCACAGAAACACCGACGTGAAGTAACAGTGCTTGCATTGTTGCGTTTCGTTCGGTCAGTGAGAACATCGGAGACCCACTTACTCTCCCCTTCCTCCCTCCCTCCCCCCAACTCAGGCTGGCAACGCACTTGCGACTTTCCTGGTGTTGCAAGTGTCTATGGACGGTGGTGATCACTTAACATCTATGCACTATCTATGCACTCTTCTGTACTCCTGGCTACCTATAAGTAAAACTTGATGACGCTCAGTTTAATAGTTAATGCGTGGAAGCGTTACAAACAAACAATCATATAAATTACACTAGTAAGGATTGTAACATAATTGATAACAGCACTTTAGCCAATAGCATAAGAATTGATCTTGGTTTTTTTTTTTTCTTGAACTGACTACGCTATTGACATAGCAAGGTCTTAACAGCTTCACCCAACTACTAAGGCGAGCGCTTGAGGAACTCAGCCGATTTTATTTGGGCAACTAGCTCAAGGGTGCGCGGCACACCTCGGCTTGGCTGTTGCCTGTTGCATGCAAAATCGCGACCTATCTTAGCTAACCTAGCTAACTATTTATATATGTATGAGTTGTTGAAACGTATATATGTACCAAGCATACACGCCTCAACAACTCCATATATTTATTATCCGAAAATTGAGAGCTTTTCATTTCGATAAGGGATTGATTTGATTTTGGTCTATAACAACGTTTGTCGGAGATAGCTCAACACTGTAATTAGCTATTGATATATATAGCCTTATCTGCCGTTTGTACTCGCAATTACCTTCTTGATTTCTAGCAATAGTATTATAGAGGTCTATTTCTACCTATAAAAAACTATTGGATGGACTAAGATCTAATTTTTGAAGAGAATGTTTCATTAGTTTTTTTTCCACAAATTGGTTACAAAAGCGGTTTGATTCTGTTAACATCTATACGTTAAAATAGTTACTAATGTAACCTACTAGATGTGAAACTAACCTGCACAATATATGAGAGCTCAAAAATTTAAGACCTTCCTAATTTAATCACGTCAGCGAACGATCAGTACCAGCCTGTCCCTCGAAACAGAGTGTGCTCACGTCCACGTCCGCGTAACCACAGATCACGCCGCCGTGGTCTAGGGGTTAACTTCGCTCACGCACACCCGATTAGGCCTCCCACGGCAGCGACTCAAGCCTAGGTTCGGTCCCTCGGTAGGGAGCCCTTGAGTGCGTTGCTTGCGTGATATGGTGACACCCCAATATACATCACTGCTACAACACTACACGATCACCCCCACATACGTGCACGCCTACACCCTACACATTTTGGTGGAAGGGTTTACTTTTTTTTCCCTTATCGAACTGAAAAAACTCTCAATTTTTCGATAAAAAAATATATGGAGGAGTTGTTGAGGCTTATATGCTTGGTACACATATACGTAACAACAACTCAAACATATATGAATAGTTAGCTAGGTTAGCTAAGATAGGTCGCGATTTTGCATGCAACGGGCAACAACCAAGCCGAGGTGTGCCGTGCACCCTTGAGCTGGTTGCCAAATAATATCGACTGAGTGCCTTAAGCGCTCGCCTTAGTAGTCCGGTGAAGTAAGACCTTGCTAGGTCAATAGCGTAGGCAGGTAGAGAAAAAAAAATTAAGTGAAATTTAAACATTCAAAAATTAAGCTATTTTAAATACAATTTTCTTTCCTCATTAAGATTTTATTGAGGCTAAAGAACAACAGAAAATGTCAAATTTAGATTGTATATTATTGTTTGGCACATTCGGTAGAGGGGCGAGTGTTGTCCAACAATTGTCGAATATTTCGGTAGGAAGAATGTTCTGTGGTTGAGCAAGCGACTGTTGTTTCGTGGTACTGAGATACATATTTGCCCCAACAGAAACGAAATGTCAATGTTTATCAATTGTCATTTCAGTTGTCAATGTCAATGATTACTTAGAATCTTAAACACATCTTAATTGATAACAACAATTCTTAAATTAATAACCAACGCAGACTTAGTTGCGGGAATCACCTAGTATGATACGATAATAAATTGTTAAATGCATTAATATCTAAATTGTATTTTAATTCCCATTAGAAGCAAGAACGTTACACGCGTAATTTACATAGTAATACAAAGTATAACGCAGTCCAAATATTCACATTTCATTACAAAATGTTTGCTTAACCCTCTCATAAATTGAGTACGCCCCTTCACGCCTGTTCTGACGTTTAGAAAATATGTTTTGAACCTGTAGTTTTTGAGGCGAAACGACTCCTTTAGGAACCATGAGGATGAAATGTTAGACACCATATTTTTATTACAAAAACGGGAAGTTCGAGCAATATATAATATGGGACCTCGCGAATCATTAAAAACGAAGTTCCAGTATCTTAACTCTATCCTATACATTCTTGATAATTTAATGTATGTTCGTAAAAACTTTGAAGAAACTGAATTTAGTAAAAGATCGGCATAATGTAAATACCAGAAACTGTAATAAATTGGTCGTCCCATGTTTCATACTTAGTAAAACCAGTAATAGTTTCTTAGGTAACAGTGTTAGGTTTTACAATAAAGTCCCAAAACATGTTACCGATTTGATTTAAGCGCCACATCAAGCGGGTTTTGGTGTCAAAAGGATATTATAGAATGGATCAGTATGTGAACGATAGTGATGTCTGGAATTGACTCCTCTCTGTGCATCCACTATAAGCTATTGTATGATGTATTGGAACTATATGTAAAAAAAATGTACCCGACCGAGTTTCTTGCCGGTTCTTCTCAATGGCTGGGTTGTTTTCCGAACCGGTGATAGTTTTTGACGCTCATAAGCGCCATATTAGGGCTTAAACTGAATAAAGTATTTTTGATTTAGATTTTGATTTTGAAATTTCTGGGTCAATTTTAGTACCTAACGCGAATAGGACGGAAATAGGCTTGAGATGGAAAAGGATAGAACTATGGTATAAACAGAGTTAGATAAGCGCAATTAAATAGGAGAAAGCGTAATATGCGTGGAGGTGAAAGGCTGTAACGTGGTTTACGAGTTGAACGGGCGTCTTTTTTTCAAACTGACACTTCGTATGGCACTTTGGGAAAAGGAAAGTGTCTGGGGTAGTTTGTGTCCCACGAATACCGTTGAAACTCGAGGGAGATGTTTATAAAACTATAATTAACTCAGTGAGACAGATGAGAAAAGATTACATGTGACAGAGATGCAAACATTATGATGGAAGTATGGTGTGACTAGAATGGATAATCTTAGGAATGAGTATGTCATAGGAAGTTTGAAAATAGTACCAGTGACAGAGAAGTTGATAAGTTATAGGTTAATATGGATATGTATGAAAAAAGATGTATGTTACGTAGCTAGAAAAGGTCTAAGTATGAAGGAGGACGGCTATAGAGTGGAATAAGGGTAAGAGGATGACGATGTTTGTTACCTCAGAACTTCGTTATTTATGAAGGTATTTGTTTTTTTTTTTAATTTGAAAAGGAATACACTAAAGGAGGTCCCGTTTCAAAAGTATCTCTGTGCATTACATGTAAGTGCGACCATAATGAGACTGGGTGCTAGTGATATTGTTTCATTTTTGTCTTTGCGTGTACAAATAACTCTCTTTCGACGCAAACAGAGCCATGTCTTTATTATCTTTAGGGGGTAAAATCATTATCACGACAATATCTCTCGGTTAATAACCGTCAGAAATGTTGAACAGGCAGACAAAGTTCAAACTATACGGTGGAATAATCGGGACCAAAATTTAAAGTAGGTAATGCATAATTCATGTAATCTGAATTTGTTCCACTAGAGGAATCTTTGGATAACTATTTAAATTTGCTCCTGAACTAAGAATTGGATTGTTTTGGAACAAGTAGAGTGAGAAGTTATTTATTAAGGTCAAATTATCAATGGTATTATGTTTTTTTAGTAGTTGTGGGGAATAGAACTACGAAATGGTCGGTAGCTTATCAAGCCTGGTCAAAATTACTGGTTTTTTTACCTCCATTGCTGCGGTTTTACTATACGGAGATATGTGGACTATATTGTTAGCAATCTGCAAGGCCATGAATATAAGGATACACTCTCATTTGCGGGATTTTAAGGTATACAATTGAGTGAGCTGGAAAAGTGAAAACACTTACTTGGCAGATGTGCGTTCAATCCAGTCCGTGAAAGAATTCTTATTTCACAGCGTCGGATAATCACGGTATAGCGTTCGTATCTAGCCCGTATGCGGTTCACAAAATATACCTATTTACACTTGCGGCGTGGCTTGGGTACTTGTTAGCGACACAGAGCATTCTTGTATAATGGCGGGCCCACGATAATAATGGCAGCGCGGTCGCATTGCCCTCAAGCGGTATGTTAAGGAAAAGGACGACTAGGCATGGTGGAGGACAGGACTTTTTTTTGGACTTGCAGTCGTAGATTACAACAAAATTAACTGCCTATGAAATAACTACTAGTAATTAATCCCTGGACCGTCTGAAACCATAAGGGTGTAGACTCCATAAACCTTATGGTGCATTGATGAAGACTGTTGGTAGTATAAGCTTAAAAAAAAGTCGTGGGCTTCATAAAGATTGCCGACAGAAGGAGTTAACAGACTTTCGACCAGTGCCGTAGCTGGTCTTAAGAGAGAGGGTGGGAGTGTGTAAGCGTTTGAGGGAACGGGTAAGGGGGAGGGAAAGTGGGAGGGGAAAAGGGAGAGGGGGTGTCAGGCGCTCTTACTGACCGAGCGAAACGTAACAATGCAAGCACTGGTACTTCACGTCGGTTTTCTGTGAGAGGGTGGTACTACCCTAGATGAGCTGATCCATTCATGCTGATATCAGTAATGACTTCAGGGTGGCTCTACCACCTACAATAGCTTTTAAGTTTATCGCGAACAGATAGACAGACATATAGGCGGGGCAGACGACTTTGTTTTATACTATGTAGTGATCTTATGTGATGTAGTGGATACCTAAAAATCGATAAAAAGGTTTTATACGTCACATTGCAACCAAAAAGGCAATTTAAAAACAAATACGGCAGCCCACATTTAATCTACACAGAATAACGACACAACAAAAAAAATACACGAAACAAAGTCACTAACAACAGCGTGGGAGTTTTGACGGGATCTTAAGCTGTCATGTAGTGGATTTTATAGTTTATTTATAATCATGTAATGTAATGTATGTAATTTTGGTGGTGTTTAACGTAATACACTTCGGTTATTGTGTACAGAGGAAATGGATGCATAATAAAAGGCATTACTAACTAGATGCATAATAAAACCACACCAAAGAAATCATAAAGCATATCTTCGAGAATAATCTAGTTTTTCAACTACGTGACATTTCAAGATCCCGCCAAAAATTCCATACATACATTCTTAATTACATCTGTTAAATAAATGTTATCATTATGGCGTTGAAAACAGACTTTTTTTTAATTTGTATATATATATACAAAGAATAAATAGATATAATTTTTGTATTAAAATTTAGGAGAAATTTGAGGTATTTGTCTGTGTAGAATATATCAAAATGTATAAATACATCCATGTATCGATACAGCTGGCTGACTTAATTCTACTTCGCTTTTGAGCTTATTCAAATTCACAGTCGAGAGAACCCTAATCGTGTTAGTGGGAATTACATTTGCTATTATATTGTAGGGGGATATTAGCGGGCTGTGATCAACGCATTCAATATTTATAACTTTGAAATAAATATATTGTATGTTACAAAAAATATGTATAGTCACCCGGTCGGACAGGGAAACCAATAACACGTTTTTTTTTTCGAACTGACTACGCTATTGACCTACCAAAGTCTTAACAGCGTCACTAGACTACTGAGGCGAGCGCTTAAGGCACTCAGCAGACTTTATTTGACAACTAGCTCAAGGGTGCACGGCACACTTCGGCTTGAGCTGTTGCCTGATACATGCCTCTCGCGACCTATCTTTTTTTTAACGTGGGAAAATCACTTATGGATACGCCACCCTCACGGGAGAGAGGGTGGGTTACGTCAGACTCGCATGGACTAAAACCCCACGGTGTACCGACAGACCGTTATTGTTGGAGCGGCAAGGGATCGAACTTGCTAATCACCTTGTAGAGCCGCTTCAGCGGTCCGCCCGGCGGTAGGTGACCTCCGGGCTCCTACCTATAGAGAGGCAGACTAAGTACACACCGAGCCCCCCGACTACATCCCCTCAGGTCCGGGTACGGTAGCAGGAAGAATTGGGCAAAGTGCTGCCTCCTCCTGCCAGTCCTCTGTTGGCGAAGACAGCCACTTAGTGGTCCCTCTCCGTCGCCTCCTTCTGCGAAATCCCGATATGGGGCTCGAACCGCCCGTCAAGGGTGAGGCCCAGATATTTCATCTGGGCCCCCACGCCAGTACGAGCGCCCTCCACCATTATGTGCTCCCCAGGCGGTGGCCCTTGCCGAGGTCCATGAAAAAGTATGGCCTCGGTTTTCTCGAGGGCCACCCTGAGGCCCTCCACCTCCCTCAATCCCCCTCCCCTGGCTAAGACTAGGGTGTTAGTTGTAGCGGTACCGGACGCAGTTTTTAACATGTAATTACAGCAATAATGGTAAAGTTCGGTTTAAAGAAATTAAGCTCTCAAAAACAACATAGTTTACTTAGTACCTAATAACTGAATCTTTACATAGTATTAATACGAAGTCCCCTACCGCGTCTGTATGTCTAACTTTTCTTAACTCAAAACCTATTGAACGGATTTTTATGTTTTTTTTTTATTGTAACACGGCAAAGTGACTGCACTATGCCTGATGGTAAGCACAGTACAATCCAACAATAATAGCGACCACCGATTGACATACTGTCCATCGCCGGTCACCACCATCATGCCGGCCTGTAATAAGCTGGATATGCACAGGCTGATCCCGAAACGCGACCCATAGAAGCGAATCACTATTACGGACCTTTTCGCCATATGCATGGTGGTTGAGACCCAGTCGGGCTGTAAAACCCTACCACCCCGCTATCGCCATTGCCTCGTTCGTTATCCAGCAGGGTGCACCACGTGCAAATGAGGTTGGCTTGGGTGTCTTAAGTCTTATGATGTTATTCGACACCCCTTACACCCCGTAACAAACATATCTATACACCGCATTACATTACATCAGATTAATGTACTACGGAATTGAATACTAAGGTGGATGCTACTTTGCATTTCCGCCGGGAATTAATTGACCACTACTACGTCTAACTATAACAAAAAGAAAATCAAAGTTACGCATTCTTCAATCAAACAAAAATTACTACGGAATTGTATATCTTAAAAATATCGATAAAAAAAACCCCAGATGGTTTTTTTTCTCGAAATGACTACGCTATTGATCCATCAAGGTCTTAACAGCTTCACCGGACTACTAAAGCGAGCGCTTAAGGCACTCAGCCGATTTTATTATGGCAACCAGCTCAAGGGTGCACGGCACACCTCGGCTTGGCTGTTACCTATTGCATGCAAAATCGCGACCTATCTTAGCTAACCTAGGTAACTATTCATATATGTATGAGTTGTTGAACCGTATATGTGTACCAAGCATACACGCCTCAATTTTTTTTTCTCGAAATGCCTACGGTATTGACCCATCAAGGTCTTAACAGCTTCAGATGGTTTATATTTATCCCTAAAATATAAACGACGGGAACCATTTACATTTTTTTACAAAAATAATTATCTGTTATTTACCAAGCTATTTTATACAATACAGTATTTATTCCTTATCCAATTAAATACATTACATACGTTGTACATGAGACCATCAAAAACCATCAAAACGGACCTTTTTTATCATAGGAGGCAAACTAACGGGTGGGTCGACCTTATGTTAAGTGATCACAACCGTCCATAAACAGCAGAAACACCAGGAGAGTCGCAAGTGCGTTGCCAGCCTGTGTTAGTGAGAATGGGGGAGGAGAAGGGGAAGAGCGGGAGCGAAGGGAGAGGGAGGGAAGGGAGAGGGAGGGAGAAGGGTCTCTGGTGCTCTCATTGACCGAACGAAACGCAACAATGCAAGCACTATTATTTCACGTCGGTCTTTTGTGAGAGGGTGGTACTACCCCGGACGAGCCGACCCATTGACGCCGAAACCATTTAGAGCATTATTAAGCAGTTAAAATGGACATCTACGTTGCATCCTTGCGAAGCTGGCGCTGGTCTCTAGTAGCATAAAAATAGATAAGCCATATGTTTGATTTGAAATATAAAAAATGTATAAATAAATTGTTCTATTTATTCTTTGTATTGTATTTAAGTACTTGTATGTTACAACGGAGTCAGTGAATCTCGACCGTAAGTAATCGAGCTCTGGAAATACCCTCATCTGCGTCAAAGCGCGCTCGTGTTGTGAAGCGGGTCGTTATCTTCACGCTTATTACTATATGAGGGAACAGAAAGGTTTACCATAAACTTTTTTAATTATTTTCTTTAATATGTGTTTTAATATCTAGCCTAATTAGGTATTTATAATTATAACAAAAAATGCTGTTTGTCGTAAAGAGACACGATAGAAGTGAGATATTGTATTAAAGGGAAACATTCTAATTTAAAAAAGTACAAAAAATTCAACGCCACTCTGTGTTTCTAGGCGGTCATCCATCCAAGTACTGACCACGTCCGACGTTGCTTAACTTCGATGATCGGACAAGAATCGGTGCTTTCAACATTCTACCCGACACGGTGTTTACCCCACTATTTTCCGTGCATACAAAAAGCTACCGATCAGAACGTCAAAGTCTCTTTAAGAAGTTGTATTTCAAAATAATTAAATGGCAACGAAACTACAGCTAATATTATACAAAGAATTACAAGTAAAGGTTATCAGGTTTTGTTACAGAGAGAGATGATTACATGATACATTATTATTAAAAGTATCTCTGTTTTTAGAAGGGTATGTATAAATATAAGCTTTTAATCTAATAATTATTCTGACCTTTCACGAATAAACCCAGACGTTATGAATAAGAAATGGTTGTACCTATTTATTTGGTTTTATCTTCAAAGGTAGACAGAGATATGAAAAAAATGAGAATTTTAAATATTTTGTTTGTGTCAGTAAATCATTTTATTTCATATAAATATAAATTATAGGGTGTAAGGGGTGTCGAGTAACATCTTAAGACTTGAGACACCCAAGCCAACCTCACCTGCACGTGGTGCACCCTGCTGATCAAAGAACGAGGCAATGGCGATAGCGGGGTGGTAGGGTTTTACAGCCCGACTGGGTCGCAACCACCATGTAGATGGCGAAAAAGCCCATCATAGTGACTCGCTTCTGCGTGTCGCGTTTCGGGACCAGCCTGTGCATATCCAGTACCGGAGGACTTTCGTCATTATGGTCGGCATGACAGCGGCGACCGGCGATGGATAATCTGTCTATCGGTGGTTGCCGATGTTTCTGGATTGTACTATGCTTAACATCAGGCATAGTGCAGTCACTTCGTCGTGCTTCAATAAAAAAAAATAATAATATAATGGCCCCATTACATAATATTTGGACTTGACTTCACGAAAATTGGAAAAAAAATATCGATTTGAAAAGTTATGGCTGTTTGTTTTGATAATAGTATTTATACCTAAAATTATATATTCATGCGCACCTATATTCAGAACGATTAAAAAGTTTGGCGTGGACTGTACTTACAACTTAAAATTATTTAATTAAAAAAATAGTACCTGGGCGACCGAACCTAGCTCGTTTCTTTAAAAGCATTTTAAAATTAAAATGAACTGTTAGGTATGCCTTATAAAATTTTTTTTTTTTTTTAAATAAAATACATATTAAAAAAATATATCTCTTCTGCTATCACTCGTGTTCGAACCGGGGTTACACGGATTTTCGAAGCATCTAATTTCCATCTGAGCTATTTTTTTTTTTGACAACGCCGGCAAAATTTACCTCTATATTCTAGCTATATTTTTTCATTGTCTGAAAACTCAATTAAAAAAAAATCGAGTTATAAAATCTAGCTAGGTCGATTTATTGTCCCCGAAATTACCTACACACTTAGTGTAGCCTTCGCACCGTGGTGGCCTAGCTACTCTGGGTAAATACACGATTCGATAGATATGTTCAACGCTCAATTGGGCTGCATCAAATACAATGCACCACGTACCTTGGACTGCTACAACACCTTGACTGATCCACCAACACCAACGGAACACTTTGCCACGATTCAGCGAAGCACTTGGAGATTTTAGTGATTTCCAGGCGTAAAGATTTCCACACACACAAAAACGATGTTGTCGCTCCAATGCTTAACGAGTAAGTGACACATGACAGCTGTCAAACTGCGTTTTGCTACTGCATTAAGCATTGAACACGAATGATAACGAAACACTAAGTTTCACGGAAATAGATGATGCCGTTTTCGAGATCCTGAATATATACAAATATACAAGAATTGTTCATTTAAAGGTATTAGATATATATAACAATATATATGTATATATATATATATCGGCTGAGTTACTAATGACCTGAAACGTCATTGGTTGAAGTTAATTACTGTTCGTATATTGTGTTACTATTTACTCGGTTCTGAGACACCATTCATCGAAGGTATCGGATATTCCTGTATTTGGACTCAAGTGGTTGGAAGTGTTGGCTCAACTATCTTGATTATTATTGGCTGTAAACTTTTACTGAATGCCCTAAAAGGTGACCAACGGCTAGAAACTGGGCATCCTCGCTCAGACAGCTGGGCTACTCGCGTCTACGGATAATACGTCATAACTACATTTAGCGTTGCATTTCTGTATCAGCTGTCGTTTATATTACAGTGGTTTTGGTGAATTGATCGATCAAATCATAACCATGACGACACTATGGATGACGTCATCCTTCTACATCACGCCATTTTAACACTGCCCTGACATATATGCAAGGAGAAAAAAAAATGTATGTCATGGAAATACTAGTGCTCATTGACTTGGCTCACTGACTTTTGATTCTCATTGACGTAAAAACTATTGATCGTATCAAAATCAAAATACTCCTTATTCATTTTAGACTCTGTGAAGTCACTTATGAACGACAAAACTACTACCCTTTTCGAAATACAACCCACTCATCGAAAAGAACCGGCAAAAACTCGATCTGGTTTATGTCTTCATAATAAATAACATACTTTTTGATTACTATAACATAATAGACATAAAGTTAAGTTAGAGAAATGCGTCACTTCCAGTCACATATATACCGACTTAGAACTGTGACAATTCGATGCAGAATCTATCCTATTCAAGGCTGTGTGTTTTGTATACGATTGCTCCCTTGCTATTTTTTTAAAGCCCAGCGGGAATCAGCTAATGGTTTCACTAAATAATTTATCATAGTCCATAATCCACTTCTAAGCTAACTTAACAGTTCAGCCTACGTTTTCTTCCGCTCAATTGCCTCCGTACTGTACAAAGGTTACCGAGGCAAATGAGTCGTTCAAATCCGGCCCAGATGTTATAAACCGTTAAGAGTGGGTAAGAATTAACAAAAAAATAACCTTGCGAAGTATTACTAACAGCTTTTTTTAATTACGAAAGGTAGGTGGTAGAGCCCCGCTGAAGCTATTATTGGTATCAGCATGAATGAGTCGGCTCCTCCGGGGTAGTACCACCCCTCTCATAAATAACCGACGTGAAATAACAGTGCTTGAATTGTTGTGTTTCGTTCGGTCAGTGAGAGAGCCGGAGGCCCACGTCCCTTCCTCTTTCCTTCTTTCCTTTTCCTTCCCCTCCCGCTTCTCCCATATACAGGCTGGCAACGCACTTGCGACGTCCCTGATGTCGCTAGTGTCTATGGACGGTGGTGATCACTTAACATCACGTGACCCACCAGTTCGTTTGCCTCCTTTGATATAAAAAAAAACTACTTTACGGAAATCCATTATTATATCATTAGATGGGCGTTTTGACGGGATCTTGAAATATCATGTAGTGGACTTCATATTCCATTCATAATAGCTGTGCTCGCGACTTCGTTTGCGTGGAATTTTATCTAAAAATCAGTGTTTAATGAAGTGAAGTCGTCTGAATGTATTACGTCTATTTACTAATTTACTTTTCTCTCGTACTTATGCCGCGTCGTCATTAAAATTATAATATTTTTTGATAGAGTGAGCTGATTTTAATGAAACAAAGACTATGTTACTCTCGAAGATATGCTTTATGATTTGCATGCTGAAGTTTTATTGTGAATCTAGGGTTTTTTCATTGATGCGTGTTTATACAAATAGACAGACAGACAGACAATTCTAAAAAGAATACAACTGTTTTCTATTATTTATTCCTAGACATCTGCAACAAGTTTTTTCATGAATATCACTTTTAATAAATACATCAAATAAATCTGATTAAACCCTGGATAACTAAACATTCTTCCGTTTGACGACGCGACGTCCTTCTGCACGAAAGTCGACTGTACCTAGTTCCGCGTACCCCTGGCTCCTGCATCCTTGTCTACCTTCTTATTACGGCTAAGCAGTAGATCAAGCGATACGTTTGAGATTATAGATTATTGAGGTTTTGATTTACAGTCATCCCTGGTTACGAAAGTAATATTAAATTATGATTTTGAAGCGTGATATCAAAGTCGTGATACAAGAGATTCTGAGCAAAGTATTCAATATTGATGTCTCTATTAATAAATACTACTTTGAATATGCTGTGTCTCACCAAGGCTAGACGAATGAGGAACACCATTGTATGAGATGCGAGTAAGCTATTTGAGACGCTCACAATTCTGACATGTGTTGTCGCTGTGTGAAGTGTTAATTAAGCATTTCTTTTATTTAGTTGCTAATTATCTGAACTTACGTAGGTACGTAAAGTGGTAAAGCCACGCTGAAGCTATTATTAGTTTTAGCATGAATGGGTCGGCTCGTCCGGGGTAATACCACCCTTCACACAGAAACACCGATGTGAAGTAACAGTGCTTGTATTGTTGCGTTTCGCTCGGTCAGTGAGAGTGCCGGAGGCCCTTTTCCTATCCTCTCCCCTCCCCTCTTCTCTCCACCTTCCTTCGCCAATCCCCGTCGCGCTTTTTCCCCATCCCCCAAAACATAGGCTGGCAGCGCACTAGCGTCTCCCCTGGTGTTGCTGGTGTCTATGGACAATGGTGATCACTTAATATCAGGTGACCCGCTTATTCGTTTGCCTCCTATATGAAATAAAAAAGCCATATAACAAGTTTCTATTTACATTAAGTAATGTTGATAATATTTGAGATCAAAGTAGTCCGCTTGACGAATGTTATTTGTTCATTACATTACAATGAATATAGCGTAGTTGACTAGGGTTAATTATTTACATTATTTAATTTTAATCAGAGACAGCTTGATCATACCTTTCATCACTTACCTAACTTTATCTTATTCTTTTTGGGTTCTTTTCTTCGATCTGACTACGCTATTGACCTGGCAAGGTCTTTACAGCTTCAGCGTACTACACTCTTTCCAGTAAATTAGACCTATAGTCTGAGTGACATTAATACGACCGCAATCGCGAGCAAGACCTAGATTCATATATCTAGGAACGATGACGTTTACCGTATATCCGCCTACAATGTATTTATTTTATTAGCGTTCTTTTTTGTCAAAATTCTTTTTATTTTGAAAACTCGTCAGACTGTTTTTAAATCTCGTTGTTTTTAATTGAAAAATATATACATATTAAGCACTCAGGGGATTCTTAAAAAATCTGATACCGTAACAGGCTGAAATATTAAAATGTATAAAGAAATGTGTTATAATTAAACGCTTGAATCACAGACAAGAATTGACTTTATTTTAAAACAATCTACAGTATTACATATACTATGGTAGATGGCGCTACTATGTAGGAAAGTGACAAAACAAATAAAAAAATAAAATAATACAAAATAAAAAAATGAGACCTATTTTATTTTCTCCTGTCAATGAGTTTAACAATATCAGACAACATTGGCTTTATGAAATGCGTACAATGTAAAAAATCAACAGTACGAAACTCGTCATCCGTACAAACAATTTGATGTATTATGATAACCAGTGATCTTCCAGGAGTCGAATTCCCACCATATTCATAACTTTTTCAATTATTGGTTTTTCTTTTTGCCAAAGAATGTAAAAATAATATTACTAATAAACACAGACTTCAAGCAGGCGATTTCTTTTTCGAACTGATTACGCTATTGATATAGCAAGGTCTTAATTGATTCACCGGACTATACAACTTCAACCAATCTATAGTAAGGGATGAAGTTAACGGTTTCTATTTTTTTTTAATTAATGACATTAAAGTTCGCAATGGTTATTAAACAAAAAAAAGTCGGGCAGTCATACGGGAAATTCAAAACAACGGAATAACTGTATTCTTTATTGATCTTAAGTCAATTAAAGTGTGAATTATTTAGTTTTTATAAAAAAATATTAACATTAGTTAGGTTTTTACATCTATTGCCACTCCAAGCAATTACCTACATTTTTATGCAGTTTATTAAGTAATTAAACTTGATGGCCTTCGCTAGCCCTATATAAAATATCAATGTTACATATACACAAGTCGTTATACTACTTGTAAGTGTCACTAGTCTGATGCAAGCTCAATACGTCATGACCATGTTGGGCACGCTTTATTAATAAAGTACCAAGAAGTCATGTATAAATTACGTTACACAGGTGATCAAATCTATAGAACGGTTCATACGCCACGCAAAAAGTAAATACTACATACATAACTAAATTAAAAACAATGAATTTTGGTGTAATTGACTGTGTAGAAAATAGTGTATCGAAAATCTTTGCCGGACCGTGAAGCTGTGGAACAGTCTCTCGGCTAGTGTGTTCTGTAGTGTGTCCTTCCTATAATATGGGGTCCTTCAAGCGTAACTGGAAGATGCATTTACGCAGACCGGCATGACAGCGGCGACCGACGAATGACAGCGGCGACCGACGAAGGATGGTGTATCTCTTGGCAGTCGCCTATGTATTTGGATTGCACTGTCCTTACCATTAGGCATAGTGCAGTCACTTTGCCGTACTACTATAAAAAACCTACTATCGCCACGCGTGAAGTGCACTAGAAGAAAGCCGCATTATCGAGATCGGTATGTCCGCAAGTTTCCGTACCGCTTCCAAAGAACCGGCAACTCTTTAAATAACCAAAATTAAGTTTTGGATAAGTTTATAGTGGATGCACAGAGAGGAGTCAATTCCAGACATCACTATCATTCACATACTGATCCACTCTATAATATCCTTTTGACACTAAAACCCGCTTGACGTGGCGCTTAAATTTGCAGTCCAAGAAATCGGTAACATGTTTTGGGACTTTATTGTAAAACCTAACACTGTTACCTACGAAACTATTACCGGTTTTACTAAGTCTGAAGCATGGGACGACCAGTTTATTACAGTTTCTAGTATTTACATAATGCCGGTCTGTTACTAAATTTTTAATAGTTGACGTACTGTACATCTGTGTATTAGGGCAAGCCCTGTCATCGATTTATTGCAGCGTCTGGTACGATCCATCGCGAGACGGACGTCGTGGCGTAGCAAGGCGCGTCGTCTTATGTACTGAAACATTATAGAAAGTGACAAATTATGAAAGATATTTCTTAATAAATAACGAAATATTCTATTTATTCTATTTTTTTCCGAAGCTATATCAACAGCTTTTAATATGCAATTCAAAATACAATAATCAACTTAGATGTAATTAAAGATATTCACTAGTAGACAATGAAATACTAACAAGACGATATTCAGTGCTGAATGAAGAATATTAATAATGCATAGTGAAAAGTAAGATATTAAGCATCTATAGGTGGTAGAATCAAGCTGAACCTATAATTGGTTTCACCGTAGGTAGGTAGTACCGCTCTTTCACAACGACGTGAAGTAACAGTGCTTGCATCGTTGCGTTTCGTCCGGTCAGTGAGCGTTATTGTGTTTCGTTCGGTCATTGAGACCACCCTCCTCGCCCTTCTGTTCCTCCCCCTCTCCCTGTCACCCCCTTCCAACCAACACAAGCTGGCAACGCACTTGCGACTCCCCTGGTGTTGCTGGCGTCTATGGCGCGTTAGGGAAAAATGATGAGAATAAATTGTACGATGCGCGCGCACACCGTCACGAAAAACCGACACCCTGAAGTTAGCTATAGTCAACATTTTCTTTCTTTGTATTAATTTTAATGTATTAAATTATCTTTTTTTTATTATTAGTATCGTTTTTTCTACACACAGAACAAGGCGAAAGATAAAATTTTTGAAAAGATTTTTATCTTGTTAAGCCAAAGAAGTATAACTTCTAACGCGTGTACATAAGTACACACACACTTTTTTACATATATAAATCCTATTGAGTTTAATTAATCTTTATTATGGCCATGATATATGTTTGTTTAAGATTTTTTTTTAAAGAGATACTGCATGTAACTATTCAAAATCAAATAAGAAGTTTGTTGCAATTAAAAATTGGAAGATCAAAGACATTCTGGAACAAGTCGGGTTAATTCTTGTTAAAATTACTTTGTCATTTCCCAAGATAATATAAAATAGGTAATCATTTTGTGTACTCCGTAAAGCAATAGATACCATAAATATGATAAAATAGAATTCAATTTCCAAATAACGCGAACGATTTAGAACAAAATGATACATATTAAATATCGTTTTCCGTTGCCATAGAGAGAATTTATTACAACCCGGCCGGGGTAAGTGGCGGGATGAATTGCTCAATTCGTTCCCTTATTTCAAGGGTAGGTTATGTTAAAGCTTGTACATTTTCTACGTACAATAAAATTGAAGTGTTTGTAGTTTGTTTGGGTTTATCTTCGCAACGGCTGAATCGATTTTGACGAGATTTGTACTGACATATAGATGACTTTCTAGTGTATTATCTACATATTAATACGCTCTTTAATATGGATCAAGCAGGGAAAACAAAATTTAACACAGTTGTTTAGAATCTATGCAATGTTCTTGTCGGTTCTTTTCGATGAGTGATATAGGATCTGAATTGTACAACTGCGTATGTATATTTATTTTAGATCTCTATTTATAATTGGAGCTTGGTCACAAATTGACAATGTCACCTCAGTCATTAACAGTAAAATAATTTAAAAAAAATTGAGACGTCACGGAACGCCTGGCAGATGTCAAACATCTAAATTGCTTAGTATAAGTTATATGCATTATAAAACAAATTACGACAGGAATTAGCTATGGCATAATGAAAAGATAAAGCATTACAAATTTGTTCCATAAAATAATTCCTATTTATTTATTTTATTATACAAATATTCATATTTATTAAATACAAAATTTCAACTAGGCGCACGCGCGGTGTTATTGGCGGCAATTATCAAAAGGCGCTACGTCGTCAACGTATGCCGCATAACACTAGTAAAACGAGTGACCGACAAAACATTTAGAATCTTATGTCTATACATATAGGGTTGCAAATATTTTTGAGTATTTCGTTAATATTGCAAAGTTGTTCTTTGCGTCGCCATGCCAACAATCAAAATCAAAATATCCTTTATTCAAATTAGGCCCTGAGAAGGCGCTTATGAAAGTCAAAGCTACTACCGGTTCGGAAAACAACTCACTCATCAAGAAGAGTCGGCAACAAACTCGATATGGTTTATCTTTTCATAATACTTATTTTTACAAAGTATAATTTAGTTACAAAGTTTTTGTGAATGCACAGAGAGGAGCGTCATTTCCAGACGCCACAATCGTTCACATACTGGTCCACTCTATAATAGCCTTTAGATATTAAAACCCGCTTGACATAGTTCTTGAACTCACTATCCGTCATATCGGTAACCTGTTTTAGGATTTTGTTATAAAACCTAACTCTATTACCTAAAAAACTGTTATTGGACTTCGTGAGTCTGAAGCATGGAATGACCAACTTGTTGTAGTTTCTAGTATTAAAATTATGTTGGTCTTTTACTTGATCCAACATATCTAAGTTTTTACAGTCATACATTAAATTATCAAAAATATATTGGGAGGGCACAGTTAAGATAACGATCAGGTTTACCCTCCGCCTTTAGATGTTTCACATCAACAAAATGTACAGAAACAATCAATAATCAATCAGTAATTTACCGGTGTTTCATTCCAGCCATAACCAGCCTGTAAAGCATTCTTGCTTCCTCGGATGTCGGGAAACCAAGGATGGCATTACATACACCCACAGATCTTAATGAGCCATTCATTTTATTCTCCAGTGCTAGTCTTTGGGTTCGGTTACGTGTACATTCAGACATTATGTTATACACATCTACGGTACTATAAATGTTATAAAATGGTGACGACTTCAATTTTAGCAAATATAAAAAGCAATTCACTGGACTGTGCCCTGAATGGGGACGAAAAGCAGTACTTATTTCAGTTAGAATTCTAATTGATGTAAAACATCTATAGGCGGAGGATAAACCTGATTGCTGGCGTGGTGACGCAAAACATGAACTTTGCACTATTAGCGAAATACTCAAAAACATTTGCATACCCTATCTTGTAGATCACTTGTTCTACTAGTGTTACGTGGCACGCGCCGAAGACCTAGCGCCCTTTGATAAATGCCGCCAAACACAACGCGTCTGCTCTTAATTGAATTTCTGTATTTTATATTTAAGTAAAATGAAATTTATGTAACAAAATATATAAACAGTCATTATTTTATGGAACAAATTTGTAATGCTTTATCTTTTCATTATGATAACTGATTCCTGTCATAATCTGTTCTTTTATGCATATAACTTATACAAAAAAATTTCGATGTTTCACATCTGCCAGATGTCTCGTGATGCCTTATTTTCTTCTTATTTTGAGTAACTTAAAAATTTTTTTAACTGTATCTGATCATTTTACTTAAGAGTGGGGCGTGTTATATTCCAAAAAGCTAATATAATTCTTGTATCCTATACGAACAGGCCGTTATATGAAAAGCTTCTCTGCAATATTTATTTTGACGTAGTCTTGTTGGTTTAGGACTGGTTTGTAATTATTTCGCCAGTTTTCCTTTAATTTGAGATTTGTTCGCGACAAACATTTAGATCTTAGTGGACTCTTCTTTTGCCCTTAAATGGTAGATTGTTTTATTATTTATTCACGGGGTGTATAAAATAGGTCACGATGAAGTATATTAAATATTTAAGTTAGCATACTTTGCTCAAAGAAACATTCTTTTGTTTTCAGAACTAAGAGTAAGGACGCTTTGAGTTTAGACGACTTGAATCTGACTGCTGTCGTACGGTTGATACGCAGATTTTTTGAGCTGTTGCCTGATACATGCAATTCGCGACCTATCTGAGCTAACCTAAGCTACATATTCATACTTATATGACTTGTTGAAACATATATGTATACTAAGCATATATACTTCAACAACTCTTGTAGCGGCGATTTCTAAAATAATAAATATTTCGACCGCTATGACGACGATACTATGATCTAGAAGGGTAGGCACATACTACCGGTGGCAACGAGTCTTACACCGCTGATCCTCTCTCACCAATAACAGGGCAAAGAACAATCTTACTAACCTGACGATGATCTAAGGCCTAGACCGTGAAGCTCGAGCACGGATCCATCGCAGCGCCATCCACGAGACAAATCTGAATGTATCAGCCGTTTAATATTGTTCAGAACGTCACTATACACTCCGTATGTCCATACGTAAACGTTGAATAACACGAGCCGCGCGGTAACACAATGTACAGTTATTTGTATATAACAATTTTGGAGCAATTGTTGTAAGAAAAACAACAGCGACGGGCGAACTTAAAATGTGACTTAGTAGTACCGATATCGAGCAAACAGTCACACACTGCCGCGTATAATTTTGGCGACAGGACAGCGCTAATAATTTAAGCGCACTGATTGGTTTGTGACAAACCCCTCGCCCGTGTGATTGGTGTTTGAGAATAATACATCGGTGATTCGGCCCAAATAACTCTTATATGTATTTTGAATTTTTTTCGTAAACATTTCAGTTCGATAAGGGGAAAAAATAAAACCCTTCCACTTTCATTTGTAGCCATGTTTGCGTGCACGTGTGTGGAGGTGATATGTGTAATGTTATTGCAATGTTGTAAGATTTTGTGTCATTGTATCGCACGAGCAGCGTACTTAAGGGCTCCACGCCGAGGGAACGGACATAGGCTTGAGCCGCTGCCGAGGGGGGGCTAATCTGGTGTGCGGAAGCGAAATTTACCCCCAACCACGGCAGTGTGATCTGTGATTACGCGGGCTTGGGCGTGAGCACGCTCTGTTTGGAGAGACAGGCTGGTACTGGTCGTTCACTGTCGTTATTTAATCGGGCGGGTCGGTACGAGATAGGAGACGAATTGTGTTGAGTACTACTTTAAAAAGTTTTGTATTTGCCGTCATATCGCTGCAAATAAGTGGTTGATTCCGTAATAAGCAATTGATACACATTATTTATTGATGTACTATTACGTGCGTAGGTAAATCAAATACCCTTCTGTCTAAAGAGATTTCTTTTTACTGGTTCTGACAAAAATCAAACAGTTATATTCAATGTAATACTTCCACTTCCTAACTAATTAATAAGTTATATTCATAATTAAAAAACTTTGACGAATTTGTTTTATTCTATTATCGTGAGCACTCAACTATATACACGTAATCCTTCTGAATCTAAAAAAGGTTTCACAAATACTAACCATCGTAACATTGTAAGAGTTTCTTCAGGATTGGTTTTAGAATGGTTTTAGAAACCGGCCAATTATCATCGGCTAATCTTAAGCCATCCCAGACCTTTGAAGGGAAAAAACCTACGGCCTTTACCAGCCACTAAGCAGCGGGTCTTAGCACTCATCTCATCTTACAAAATCCAGCTCAAAAACGTTATTAATAATGTTATGTATATATTGTCCATAGAAACTAGCAACACTAGGGGAGTCGCAAGTACGTTGGCATTTTGTTTCGTGGAATGGGGGATGTTGTAATGGGAGAAAGGGGAAGAGAGGAGGCAAGGAGAGGGGAGGGAGGGGAGACATACTTGGCAGAGGATTTAATTTTATAATATACTAGCCTCTGCCGGCGACTTCGTTCGCGTTGAATAGATACTTTAGGCTAACGCTAACACGCAGCGGAAGCTCTCAAGAGGAAAAATTAGCCCGATTTTTAAACATTCTTCATTGGGGCTCTGCTCCTGTTGGTTTTAACGTGATGATATGTATCCTTGATAACTGAGCTATATAACATTAAAAGAATTTTTTAAATCGGACCAGTAGTTCCTGAGATTACCCCCTACAACGTCACAAACTTTACCTCTTTATAATATTAGTATAGATAATGATTGTTGTGAGATTCTAACTAAAGGCTAGAACCTATAAAAAATGTGTATAGTTCACAGGCCATTTCTGGTTCGAAGAAAAATTAAGAGTACAAAAAGAAATAAAAAAGAGCGTATGCCTCACTCATTGTCCAATACTCGAAATAAAGCGAGACACTGCTTATACTCAACCCGACGCAGTGATTACCCCTACCAATTTTTGTTACACCAAAAGGTTGCGGACCAGAATTGGAAATCCCCCTAATAAATAGTTTCTCTTCAAAGGAGCAGGTTCTAATACTGTATTAGCTCCATGTATATGCTTACACTGAATAAAAGTTTTTTTTTTGTTGATTACACTATTTCCAAATTACAGTAACAGTCAGTTATAATATGAAAATCGACAAAAAATATAGCGGCATTTAATTAAAAAAATCTAACACAAAGTTAATTACAACCCCGCACCAGTTAATTGTTTGGAATAATTACAGTCAAAAATATGTCGTCTTTAGAAGTGGTACTCATTTTGGAAGTTTCATTAAGTTATCTAACTTTAAATTACTAGGGGTTTCAGTTAACATGCCGTCGGCTACATCGACGAGCGATTTATAATCGCAGCAAGTAATGATTTTTTGTCGCAAATATATTAATTATATTCATCAGTCTGTAACGGAGCCGTTGTAATACCATCTTCCGGAAGAAAGGTATGGGTTTAGTCACCACGCCAGTCCACGACATATTGGCGATATTAAATTCTGAGTAATCCACAATTCTATATTTTGCCCACATACAGTGATACTCCAAGAATATTTTCCAACAATTTAATACCGCAGAATTAATTTGAACCTACTAGTTAGAATCTATACCCACATATCCACTATAGAAAATTGTTGCTGAATTGCTATATATAGAACTCAATGTAAGGGGTGTAAGACAAGCCAGGAAAGCGCCAACGATGGCTGAAGCAAGATGCATATCTCCCTATATATTACACTATTAACTGCCTGCATAATATTCTGCTTTTGTATATTTACAAATATTCAGATTAAATATTTAATTCATTTGTCAAACACGTCTTTTTTACTTTCTGAATCGCTAAATACTAATTTTCCAAAAATCTAAGCTCAAAAATTATGTATTTGCGTACAAATTTTCATTGCCCTTTTCGCCTTTCTCCTACTTTTGGAACTGATTTAAAACGGTTCCAACATTCTGAATTACTAAATACCAATTTTCCAAAAATCTAAGCTCAAGTATTTGCCTATAAATTTCCATTGCCTTTCTCGCCTTTCTTCTACTTTTAGAACTGAGTCAAAACTGTTCCAAGTGGTTTTTGCACAAAATTTTTGAGTTAATTTTTAATTAAAGTGCGATATTTAATAAAACAATCAAGAATGTAAACGAATTAGCGGGTATTAGCTAGTTATGCATATTTCTACAGTTTCGATTCATTATCACAGAAAAAATAAAATATCTCGTGTAGTTTATAAAGTGATATGTAACCGGTCATGTTGTGTGCATTTCAGTGCTGGGCTACGAAAGAGATGGATGAGAGAAGTCTAACTGTAACAGAGATGCGAATGTTAAGGTGGATGTGTGGTGTAACTAGAATAGATAAGATTAAGAATGAGTATATCAGAAGAAGTTTGAGATAGCACAAGAGATAAACAAGTTAAGGAGTAATAGGTTAGCATGGTATGGGCATGTCATAAGGAGAGATGAAAACGATGTAACTAGAAAAGTGTTAAGTATGATGGTGGACGGATATACTAGTAGAGGAAGACCGAAAAGGGTATGGAAGGATTGTGTGAAATAGATATGTGTGTAAAAGGTGTGAATATTGAGATGATATCTGACAAGGAGATTGGAAGAGGAAATCATGTTATGCTGACCCTATGTAGGTGGGACAAGGGTAAGAAGATGATAATGATGACTTTATATGGTGCTAATAAAGTCTCACGTCTGCATCGTTCATTATAGAAGCAATGTTATTAGCAACTGCTAACAATTTTCGCTGTAAGAGCTGTCGAAATTTCCGTAATTTATAATAAGTACCTATTATTTAATTTAGTATGAAATTCTCCCCTCGAAACTGTAATTGTGTTTGCTGGATTATGAAAATCTAACGTCAAGTTTAAATTAACTGATTGATGTTGGAAATTTGCTCATTTCTAACCTATATACATAAAAATTAATTGCCGAATGTATGTATGCGGGTCATTTAAAAACTTCTGCACTTTATGGCTATTTTCTTTATTGCTTTTTCTGCTGAGTTTTCAATTTTCAGGACAAAGTCTACACGGAAGAAAATGTTTTTAAAATCATACGGAGAAACTAAAATTTTGAGTTATTATTATTATTTTTACATCGTAGGAGGCAAACGAATAGGTTGGTTACCTGATGTTAAGTGATCACCACCGTCGATAGACACTAGCAACACCATAGGAGTCGCAAGTGCGTGTCCTGCTTGTGTTAGCGGGGAAGGGGTGAGAGGGAAGGGAGAGGTGGGAGGTGACCCTGCGGCGCTCTCAGTGACCGAACGAAACGCAACAATGCAAGCATTGTTACTTTATTGTTATTTATTGTTACTCGGTTTTCTGTAACAGGGTGGTCGAGCCGACCCATTCATGCTAAAACCACTTATAGCTTCAGCGTGGCTCTACCACCTACTAAAAATCTACACATTAAGAAGTGTGTAACTCACTAACTCGTATATTTAACATTAGTTAGCTTAGCTTAGTCAGATTTGCGATGTTGCATTCAAAGCAACAGCCCATGTTATGGTTCAACAAATTGGCGTCCTTCGGCTTGTTGTCATTCGCCTGAGTGCCTTATAAACTCGCTCAAAAAGCTCAGTAACGCCTTGAAGACCCATCAAGCTGATAGCGTAAAGTCAGATAAAAAAATAGATCCGAGGTAAGTTTTATTTCGGACAGTACCGGTGTTATTACTAAAAACTTAAATACGTAATGAGTACTTGCTTTAAAAAGCTTTTTACACCATTACAGCTTCACACACATGCACGCATACACGCTTTCACATGAAAGTGAAAGGGTTTTATTTTTTCCCTTATCGAACTGAAATAGTTCAGAAAATTATCCGATACAAAATATGTATGAGTTGTTGAGCTATGTATGCTTGGTACACCATACATGTTTCAACAACTCATATATGTATGAATAGTTAGCTTAGGTTAGCTCAGATAGGTCGCGAATTGCACATATCAGGCAATAGTCCTAGCCGAGGAGTGCCCTGCACCTTTGAACTAGTTGTTAAATATAAATCGGCTTATGCGCTCGCCTTAGTAGTCCGGTGAAGCTGTTAAGACCTTGCTGGGTCAATAGCGTAGTCAGATCGAAAAAAAAAACTTTTAAATCAAGCATTCAATACGTATTTAACTTTCTTGTAATATCACCGTATAGGTGTATCATTACATAGTATAAAACAAAATCCAATACCGCGTCTGTCTGTCAGTCTGTTTGCGATAAACTCAAAAAGCACTAAACTGATTTTAATGAAATTTGCACTAGTATATAAAGTGATTCACGAGGAAGATTTTTGTATATAATTTTTCAAGGCTTTTTTATTATCAGAACGGAACAACGTCTGCCGAGCCAGCTAGTAAGAGTATAAATAAATTGTATTAAACTCAAATGACATTAGGTTTACCCACGAGCGTTATAATAACAATGGGCTGGACTGTCGGGTAATCCAGTATGGCAGATAAACCTATTATGAATTATTTGGTGTATAGTTAGAGATTTTGAATAGCATTTGCAAGCTATTGTTAAAGACCGCTAATATTGCCTATTGTCTTGCTGTTCGCAGTTTCTATTGTACTGTAAGCTCTAATTAACGTATAATCTATGGATAATGTGATATCTCGTATAAATACTTTCAGGGTTACATTAACCGCGTTCGTGCTTTATGGTAACGCAGCGGTCGCCCGCGACTTCTCGTCTATCTGTATTCTATATTAATATTATAAAGAGGTAAAGTTTGTGACATTGTGAGGTTGTAGGGGATAATCACAAGAATTACTAAGCCAATTTTGAAAATTATTTTACCAATAGAGAACCAAATTATTTGTGAGTGTCATGGGCTATATATTTACCCTAAAAATAAAAATACTTTTTTGTGGTAGTCGGATTTGCAAAGTAAGTCGGAGAAAAAACAGTCGAACGAAAACGTTTGTTACGAATGCTGCCTTAACGATGAGAGATATATGATTGAGTTCTAGAGAAAAATTGTAGAGCTTAATAATGCCTACAGAAAAGCGAATAACAGCATATGTCTAATTTTTATATTTAAGTCACAAAAAGCAGTTTTTTATAAATGTTTACCGCCCAACGAAGTGGGCATGGGTCAGCTAGTCTATATGTAAATCTGTAGTGGGATAACGGTTAAAAACTTCCCCCTAGGAGTTTTTGGCAAAAGTTTAGTCTGTCATGTATTGAATTTTACACATAATCTTGTGGTATTTAACTCTATATTTTGGAAATTTGCTGGTGTTTTACGTAATATAGGTAGTTTATTGTGCAAAATTGAATGGAAAATAATACCTATCTCCTCTCCCTCCCTCCCTCCCTCTCCCCTCCCCCAAACACAGGATGGCAACGCACTTGCGACTCCCATAGTGTTACTAGTGTCTATGGAGGGTGGTTGTCACTTAACATCAGGTGACCCACCTGTCTGTTTGCCTCCTATGATTAAAAAAAACCACTGAGAAAATTCTGAGATGCCACAAAAACTCCCTGGAAGGTTCTAACAAGGGATCCACCATCTTGTTAGAATATTGATTCACACGATGCGTAATATTGAAATGATCGCACGACGCTTGTAATATTATTTACTACGCGACAGTGGCAGTAATAATCTGAAAGATTGATTGCCAAAAGTAAAGTGAAAAAAACTTCTCCCTACTCTGTTTCTCAGCTAATTGATTCTCCTCAATATTTTTTTTTATTTTTTTCAGCGATTGACGAGCTTTAGTGTTATCAATTTAAATAAAATAAAAAGTTTTTGTTGAACTGAATACTTCTAAAGGCGCGTGAAGCGGTGTTTTTGACAGGAGATAGATTTATAATTTCGCATCATGACATGCTACGTAAGCATCGCTTGCGCGGCTTGTGTCAGTCTAACGACACGTAGTATAGGAGCCTTTGTAGACGTAATATGGCACCCGATTAGGCCTCCCACGGCAGCGGCTCAAGCCTAGGTTCGATCCCTCGGTAGGGAGCCCTTGAGTGCGTTGCTTGCGCGATACGGTGACACACAAATATACATCACTGCTACAACACTACACGATCACCCCCACACACGTGCACGCCTACACGCTTACACATGAAAGTGGAAGGGTTTACTTTTTTCCCTTATCGAACTGAAAAACTCTCAATTTTCCGATAATAAATATATGGAGAAGTAGATTTTGCATGCAACAAGCAACAGCCAAGCCGAGGTGTGCCGTGCACCCTTGAGCTGGTTGCCAAAATAAAATCGGCTGAGTGCCTTAAGCGCTCGCCTTAGTAGTCCGGTGAAGCTGTTAAGACCTTGCTGGGTCAATAGCGTAGACATTTCGAAAAAAAAAAAACGTAATATTGATATTTAGCAGCTCATTATACGTTTGATTGATTAATATACTTTATAAAAATGTATATAATTATTCCTCCGAGTATCAATAGATATGTAAACCATACTAATGTTAATAATTCCAATCTACGAATTAATTATATTAGATGCTTTTATGTGTAATTTTAAGACTGAAGATTTCTAAGAAGCACCGAATTTTATTAATTGCTCAATGAGTCGTATTCTTGGATGATATCAGAACACTGTTATTTTGTAGATTTTAAGGTTAGTACCTAGACGACCTGTTATAGGGATCTTAAATAATCCTTTTTTTTTAAAGATTTATTTAATTAACTAGCTGACCCGTGCAACTTCGTCTGCACCAAATTGGTTATCACTGGTTTCAACTGTATTTTTAAACGCGAAAAAAAATGAATAAAACTGGTATCCAGTTGCAGCCACAACTACCGTTTAAAAAATCCAAACTATGCACGGATTCACTGAAACATATACCCAGATTACATGTAATTTTTATTTTAAATAAGCCTAGTACCCATTCGTAGCATCATCTACCACTCCGTTGTTTGTAGTCCGGTAAAGCTGTTAAGACCTTGCTCTGTCAATAGCGTAGTCATTTCGAAAAAAAAAAATCATCTACGAGGTTCAATTAAGATAAAAACTAACCTACATAAAACTAAATAAACATCTCTACCGCTTACTTTATTATAACCATCTTCAACTTGTATTAAAACCTTTTTATACTCCATTATATTAAAGAAAAATATATGAACACCGTATCGAAGCGTCAAACATTGCGCCGAACCGTCAAATGTCACTTGCTTAAAACTATAGTCTAAGAGTTATAAACTGTTTCGAAAACGTATTTTAAATATATTTCTAATACATTTTTATGAATAATCTCTGTACCATTCACAACATAGGCACTTCTTGATAATTTATCTATGTTGATATTTTTCTATTGTAGATTATTCTACGTTGTTATACTGAATATTTGGCATTAAATACATAACGTGTATTTGTCACACTTGATATTGGCGAAATTACCTATATAGGCAGAGGCCATACCGGAAAGAATCAATCAAGCCAGTTTTATACATTACATTCATCCTAACAACGGGCTACCGGGCTGCCGGTAAGAGTTGCGTTTATTTGAGCATATCGTACCTTCACAGACAAAAATATTGATTTTGAAATAATTTTAGGATGATTTTTTCCACTAACTTAGAAACGTTATTAAAATGGAATTACTATTGAAAGACATTTTTGGTATTGATAATAATGTGCTTGATGCTATTTTTTGGAAATAAAAATAAAAGTAATCTTAACCCATGTTAGAATAGCAGTAATTTTATTATTACTATATTTAGATATAAATAAGTACAAATTTTATCTTCCAAGCTAATTCAGTTATTACTCAATATTTAGACCGATTTATTGCTATAAAAATAATGTGTATAGAAAATAGCTATAGCTATAGTATAGTGCAGTACTGGCTGCACGATAAAGATAGCGATAATTGTGGCAGCGTGTGTTATCGTGGCATTTTTTTTTTCGAATTGTATACGCTGTTGACCTGGTAAGGTCTTTACAGCTTCACCGAACTATTGAGTCGAGCGCTGAAGGCACTCAACCGACTTGGGATGTTTGGGCGACCAACTCAAGGGTGCACGGTACACCTCGGCTTGGGCTGTCGCCTGTTTTGTGCAAAAATCGCAACCTATCTGATCTAACCTAAGCTAAGCTATCTAGATATACGTATATAAGTTATTGAAACATATGCATTGTAATAACATAGGTATTGTACCAAGCATGCGAGCCTCAACAACTCCTGCATGTATTTTGTGTCGGAAAAATTTCTCCAAACTATACAGGATAGGATAGGGAAAAATAAGGGTAGAACTCTTTGTTGTGTTTATTTTTCTGAAAAAGAAAAACAGCATGTAAGCGTGTAGGCGTGCACGTGTGTATAGGTGATGTGTGTGATGTTGTAGCAGTGATGTAAAGTTTTGTGTCACTGTATCACGTGAGCAGCGTACTCAAGGGCTCCCCGCCGAGGAAACGGACCTAGGCTTGAGCCGTTGCTGAGCGGGGCCTAATCTGGTGTGCGGGAGCGAAATTTACCCCCAGACCACGGTGGCGTGATAGTGATTATGCGGGCGTGGACGTGAACACGCTTTGTTTGAAGAAACAGGCTGCTACTGATCTTTCGCTGACGTGATTGAATCAGGAGGGTCGGTAAGAATGTGTCGCGGTCGTCTTCTATACTACGCAGCGTTGGGTACGAGTTCATAGTTCGTGGCGGATACCACTAAAGGGCTGGGATGATTCGCGGCTTATTCGAAATAACTACGTGTGAGTGATTTTATATAGGCCCAGACAGAAAGCATCTCCAGGTCCCTGAGGAGATCCTTATTCCGGACGTACCATGTGGCACCGGTTATTTTACGTTGGGCTCGGTTCTGGAAAACCTGTAAGTTTTGAATACGATTTTGCGCATGTGCAAAAACCGAACAACTGTACGTCATAATCGGACGAATGCAAGTTTTATATAAAGTGAGTTTATGTCTGGGGGACATTTTACTCTTATGACAAAGCAAATGATAGAAAAGACCCAAGACCATAGCGGCTTTGTTTCACACTCTATCTGTGTGTGAATCGAAATTTAAGTGTTTATCTAAAGTGACGCCGAGATATTTCACCTCGCCGGCCCAAGCTATTTCGGTTTCGTATAGCGTAATGGTCGACAACGCATGTATTTAAAATGGCGTCAATCCCAATTCATACGTACATACCTTTACGTTTATCGTTGCTTCATTGTATATGGTGAAATCTTAATATCAATAATGTTTAATAAAATGAAATTTGTTCTTTGTTATGGAAAAAAATAATTGGTTTAAAATTAATTATTTTTATTTATAAAATATATCAGTGGGTATATATATATATGATTGTTTATAAAGAAATGTGTCTGACTGTGATAAATGCATGCTTTTAATTGCGTTTAAAAGTTACTGAAAAAAAAATGTGCCTAAACCTAATCATAAATCAAAATTAATTAAATCAAAACGCGCATTAAAAATTCAACGTTAACCGGCTACCAAGTGTCCTTCTAATACCACCCTCTCACAGAAAATCGACGTGAAATAACAGCGCTTGCATTGTATTGTTTCGTTTGGTCAGTGAGAACGATTGAAGCCCATTTCTCTTCTCCTTTCCTCCTTTGCCTTCCCTTACCCTCCCGCATATACAGGTTGGCAACGCACTTGCGACACCCCTGGTGTTGCTAGTGTCTATAGAGGTGGTGGTCACTTAACATGACGTGACCCACCTGTTCATTTGCCTCCTATGATACAAAAAAATATATATTGATATATTAAAGAACCAGGTATTCTAAAATTCTTGTTCTTTCAACGTTGCCGGCTCTTGTACTAAGGTGTCGCAAAAAAGTCTAGTTACGTTAACTACAAATTTTTGTTTTTCGTTATCCTGGAGAACCCCTTTCGTTTTATGGGACGAAAAGTATCCTGGATGTAGCCTTGTAATATTAGTTATTACTGTGTAAAGTTTTGTCAAAATTGGTTTAGTACTTTCAGAGTAATACGGGTTTAGGTTCTAGGCTTTAATCCTTTATCCTGGAGAACCCTTTTCGTTTTATGAGACAAAAATTTGATTTTTGTAATTGAAAATTTGATGTAATCTCGTAGTATTAGTTATCACTATGTCAAGTTTCGTCAAGATTGGTTCAGTAGTTTCAGAGTGATGCGTATTCATAGGGACAGACAGACAGACAGACAGACGGACAGAAAGACAGACAGACAGACAGACAGACAAAAATTGTAAAAAGATTATTTTTGGCTTCTATATCGATAACATAGTGTACCCTGATTAAAATTTTCAAAAAATATTTAATGTGCAGATTTCGACTTGTTACAGTTTTATTATAGTATAGATAGAAGATTATACATTTATTATTTAAAGAAGAATTGTTCACATTATTTAACACTGAATTTTTAGGATTTTGAGTGTTATGGACCGTGGCTTGGAATGAACTGAGACTGACTGGGTGGTAACTTGGAACGTGTGAGGACTTGGAAAGTGCTGACGCTAGGTACTGGATAGGAAGAGGTATAGAATTGTGGTGTTGGAGAAAGGTCAGCATATAAGGGTACATGGTTAGGGTATAAAAGACCGAACCTAGCTCGGTTCTTTAGTAAACATTTTTAAAATGAACTGTTAGGTTTTCCCCACAAAATTAGCATTTTCTATTTAAAAAAAATATCTCTCTTATAAGTATAATAATATTTTTTTTTTAAATAAACTATTAGATTTGCCTTACAAAATTAGCATTTTGTACCAAAAATATAAAAAATATGTCTCTTTTCCTGTCACTCGGATTCGAATTCGGGTTAAACGGATCTTCGAAGCAGCCGACTTCCATATGAGCTATATTTGCTTAGACAGTGGCGGCGAAATTTACCTTTATATTCGAGCTATACTTTTTAATTGCCTGAAAACTTAGTTAAAAAAGTTTTCTATGAATGAAATCTAGCTAGATCGATTTGTCACCCCCGAAACCACATACATACTAACTTTCAAGGAAATCACTGGCATCGTTTCCGAGATCCTGAATATATACAAATATACAATAATTGCCCGTTTAAAGATGTTAATATTCATACATAGATGTGTCGAGAAACCAATTACATAGACACTGTTGGAACGAAAAATAAACTTTGTCGCTTAATAAATGGACGTGGGATTTAAAATTCAGAGCGGAATTCAAGAATTGTCTAATACGCCCCTAGGCGATGTCGAGTCCAAACATGTTTTTAGCTTTTGTCCTTTTAGTTGCTATCTCATTTTAAATTATTTTTTTCGGTTATGTTGTCGGCCCCAACGTTTTTATAGAATACAACAATAATCGTGGAAATTCCACGACACATTTGTCAAATATCAGAGAATATATCTTTCCGTCCGTGTGATTTCGTCTCTCGTGAAAATGTACTGGCCTCGGGAGAATAACCGAGGTATAGTACACTCTATTTTGAACCTTAACTTTGAAAGTTTAAGGAGAATTGTCGAATAACATAGTGTCGTTTACCGTACTAAAGCAAATCGTAAATTTTTCAGGATCTGAAAGAAAAATAGAAACATACGTTTTGTTGAAAATTCCGTTTTATTTCTCTTATATTCTTTATTTATATTCACCACGAAAGATGTTATCAGGTTTCTCTTGAAAAGGGTTTTGGATGAAATTAGAAATTGCATTACTACCAATTTTCACAGTTTTAATTCCATTTACCCTTGAATTGGGTATGTTTTTGTTTCTCTGTCCTTAAAATACATATTTACGTTCATTCAAAATTTGAATTACAAAACGGGAGGTGATAGAATTCGGGTAACGTTTTTGGTTTGCTCTTAGTCTGTCATGTAGTGGATTTTATATTTTATTCATAATTTTGTGTTTTTTGACTCTATTTTTTGTAGTATTAACGGTATTTTACGTAATATAATTCGGTTATTGTACACAAGGTTAACAGATGGGAAGTAATACCATGAGCATGGATTCTGAGATGCCACAAAAACTCCACGGAAAATCTTAACAAAGGGGCCACCATTTTGTTAGAATATTGAAATGACCACAAGTCACTTGTAACATTATTACTTGCTCGACAATGGCAGTAATAATCTAGAAGATAGCTTCCTAAAAATCCCTTATCGAATATGATATATATATAAGAGTTGTTGAGCCATGTATGCTTGGTACACATATATGTTTCAACAACTCATATATATATGAATAGTTAGCTTAGCTTAGGTTAGTTCAGATAGGTTGTGAATTGCAAGTATCAGGCAACAGCCCAAGCCGAGGTGTGCCGTACACCCTTGAGTCAGTTGTCAAATAAAATCGGCTGAGTGCCTTAAGCGCTCGCCTAAGTAGTCTGGTGAAGTTGTTAAGACCTTGTTGGGTCAATAGCGTAGTCAGATCGAAAAAAAAGGTTCCTAAGAATAAAATGAAAGAAAGAAAATAACTCTTGCGAATCAACTATTTCCACATACCATTTCATTCCTTAGGTTATTTGCTTATATTATTTTATTGAAGTTATACTTCTTTTGACGCGTTAGGGTAAAATGATGAGAGTAAATTTTACGATGTGCGTGCACACCGTCACGAAAAACCGACACCATGCAGTTATTACGATGCGCGCGCACGCTGTCATGAAAAACCGACACTCTGAAGTTATTACGATGCGCGCGCACACCGTCACGAAAAACAGACACCCTGATGTTAGCTATAAACGACATTTTGTTTCTTTGTATTAACATTTTCACTATATTAAATACCTTTTTTCTATTGTTAGTGTCGTTTTTTCTACAAACGTAGAATAAGGCGAAAGATCAAATTATTTTTATATCAAAAAATTTTAAAACAAAATTAAAGAGATAAATTGATTTAAAGTTAAAAGATTTATATCTTGTTACGCCAAAGAAGTATAACTTCTATCGCGTGTACATAAGTACACACACACTTTTTTAATTACATTTATTTTTAATATAGCTAAGTAATCACTTCATAATTCAGCGCTTTCTTCTTTCGAAAACCCAAACCGCATCGTAAAACATTTTAATCCATTAAAATTATTAATTAAACAAGTCGAGGGCGTGATGCGGCCAATTATGGACCTGTATAATGACCCTTAAGGTGTGTTTTCACTAACACGACCGCTGCGACACGACTTAAATTAGTTAAAGGTTAAAAAACTACAAAAATAATATATGAACTTTGTACTAAAATAAAGGAATACTGTAAGTGAAAATTTGAGTTTTTGACGGGATTCATTCTGTCATGTAGTGGATTTTATATTTTATTCATAATCTTGTGTTATTTGACTCTATATTTTATAGATTTGGTGGTGTTTTACGTAATATAGTTAGTTTATTGTGCATAAGTGACGTGAATGTAAAATAATACCACGGAGCATGAAATTCTGCGATGCCACAAAAACTCCCTGGAAAGTTCTAACAAGGGATCCACCATCTTGTTAGAATATTGATTCACACGACGCTTAATATTGAAATGATCGTACGACGCTTGTAATATTGTTGACTACGTGACAATGGCAGTAATAATTTGAAAGATTGATTGCTAAAACTAATGTTAAAAAAAAAAAAAAAACTTTAATTCATAAAATGTAGTTTCCTTAAGTATTTAATGATCGTACGACGCTTGTAATATTGTTGACTACGTGATAATGGCAGTAATAATCTGAAAGATTGATTGGTAGAACTAATGTTAAAAAAAAAAAACTTTAATTCATAAAATGTAGTTTCCTCTAAGTGTTACGCTGTAGGTGGTAGAGCCACGCTGAAGCTATTATTGGTTTAATTACTGGTTGTTCCTTCGGTGAGTAAGAGCGTCGTAGAAGCACCTCCCTTCCCTCTGTTCCCTTCTTCCTTCCCCCTTCCCCACTAACACAGGCTTGCAACGCACCTGGTGTTGCAGGTGGCTATGGACGGTGTTGATCACTTACCATCAGGTGACACACCTGTTCGTTTACCTCCAATGACATAAAAGACACGAATATCAACAGATACACCAACTATTATACACAAAGGTTTTATAAAAAAATATGTTTCATTTTTTCACGCAATTATAAAACCGTACCTTAAAACTCGTAAATAAATTTATACAAACAACGGGGCTGAAGCTAACGCGACATCATTAATAATTCTCTTACACGCACGTAATATGGTAATAACAGGACAGTTGGACAACGTAGAATATTTTCAAGCATATTGTATTTTAGCTTAGTAGGTCGGCTGTATTGGTGAATTTTTTTTTCGATCACAATAAACGCTGTCAGCCTGACGGACCATAGCTTCATCGGAATTTTAGGCCACGCAGTCTAATGATAACAAGCTTAAAGGTACCAAAGGGACTGAAACTCAGCTTGGGTCATTGGGCCAATTTGGGCTTGGGCCTTGAGTACATTACGAATCGATTTAAACTAACCATGAAGCTAAGCATACATGTATACTGTAGTAAGACATGTATGCATACCTACGTATGTCTATGTGTATTTTGAGTATGATAAATAGGGACAAGAATACCCAAGAAAGGAAATAGGATCCTTCACAGAACGGTTGTACATACTATGTGAGTGTGCACGTGTATGGAGTGCAGTGTGGTGTGAACAAGGAAACTAGTGAATGTGCGGTGAATGTATCGCGCTAGAAGCATGTTCGAAGGCTCCACTCCATGAAATCTAATCTAAGTTTGAGATGCTGTGAGGGAGGTCGCGGCGGGTGTGTGAGAGCGAAGTTAACTGCCCGACCACGGCGGTGTGATCAGAGGTTTTGAGGACGTAGGTGCCAGCACACTGTATTTTAAGAGTTATTGATGTACAATTCGTTCATTGCCGCTATATCACGGTGGGATTGGAAGTGTAGTTCGCGACGGATATCACTAATAGTTAATTGCGATGAAAAGGTTTAATAATTCGGCGGGATGCTTTGATGATCGCTAAGAATGCACAACGGTCGGTAGGATAGAAGGATAGAAAAATCAGGGCTCACCTTTGGGCTGTTGTGACGGTCGTAGGAGACCTCTTCATTCACTAACACTTCGATTCGCACCTTTCACTTTTACTCTCCAATTGTATTTATTAACGTTATAATGCAATTAATTATCAATATTCGATCACAGAGATGTGAGCCATAGTCATTATGCATTCGGACTAAGTTAAGCACCGGTGAGGGGCTTGGGGGGAGGAAATATAGCACTTGACGGATTTAAGAAAGGACGGATAATACGGATAATACCGTTGTGCATTGCAATGTATCTTCAACATTTTAGCCTAAACACTTAGACAAAAAACTGTTTATTGTTACAAAGTCCCAAAGCACATTGCCGATTTGTAGGTGTCTTAGAATAAATAATACATTAAACTTCAATTATTTTAGAAATGTCTGTCTTTCTGATTGTCTCTTTGTCTGAACACGCATCACTGCTAAAATACTGCGTTGATAGTAAAACCTCACTAAGAAAAAAGTAAAGCATATCCTTGAGAGTAACTTACTCTTTATTTCATCAAAATCCAGTAACTCAATCAAAGGTTATTGTAAATATAATGAGGACGCGATTTAAGTAAGAGAGAAAAGCAGATCAGTAAATGGACTTATTCAGATGATTTTATTAATAACTGTTTTTTTACATTACATTTCACGCGGACGTGGTAGTCCGGTGAAGCTGTTAAGACCTAGGTCAATAGCGCAGTCAGTTCGAGAAAAAAAAATACACAGACGGAGTCACGGGCACAGCTAGTAAGATATAAAAATATATCAGGGTTATAATTTTTCATTAAGGTCAATTAGACCTCGGGTTCCAACGCTCTCATGCTACACTTACATGAAAAAGATTTCACGGTCGTTTTAAAAATTATTTTTAAATTCACCTCATTCACACGAGTAAATAATCAATTTTTTTATCCAGGATAAATGGCTTTTTCTGTAATTGATGAATAAAAATTGGTCAAGGGTTTCATTTCACCATATACATATATGCAATTCATGTTTTTTTTATATATCATAGGATGCAAACGAACAGGTGGGTCACATGATGTTAAGTGATCACCACCGTCCATAGACACTTGCAATGCCAGGGGAGTCGCAAGTGTGTTGCCAGCCTGTGTTGGGGGAGGTGGGATGGGAGGAGAAGTGGGCCTCCGGCACTCTTACTGACCGAACGAAACGCAACAATACAAGCACTGTTACTTCACATCGATGTTTCTGTGGGTCGGGTGCTACTACCCTGGGCGAGCTGACCCATTCATGCTGAAACTAGAAATAGCTTCAGCGTGGCTCTACTACCTACTAAAAGTTCTTTTAATGCCAAAAGGCAGCAAACAGGCAGGCGGCCCACCTGATGGTAAATGGTTACCGTCGCCTATAGACAACTGCAATACCAAGGACATCACTGTTATGTTGCTGAACTTAAAGATCGCGTTTTAGTCCCTTCGTGACGAGCCCCATATAGACATGAGGAAAAACCGTGCTGGGTAACCCATTTACCTACTACCTACCATTACCTACATGTTAGATACCTGTTTACAAAATTTATTTATTAAAAAAAACATAAAACGGGTACATAGTTTTTGTAGGTGGTAGAGCTACGCTGAAGCTATATTGATTTCAGCATGAATGGGTCGGCTCGTCCGGGGTAGCACCACCCTCTCACAGAAAACCGACGTGAAGTAACAGTGCTTGCATTGTTGCGTTTCGTTCGGTCAGTGAGAGCGACGGAGACCCATCTCCCCTCCTCTCTCCTCTCCCTTTCCCTCTCCTCTCCCTTCCCCTCTCCTCTAATCCACCTCCTTTCTCTCCACTCCTCCAAGCACAGGCTGGCAATGCACGTGCGACTCCTCTGGAGTTGTTAGTGTCTATGGACAGCGGTGATTGCTTAACAACAGGTGACCCGCCTGTTCGTTGGCCTCCTATATCATATAAAAAAAAAAACAGGAAGGCCTGTATTTCGGTGAAGCTGTTAAGACCTTGATAGGGCAATAGCACAGTCAGTTTGAGAAAAGAGGGTACAAGGAAGATTTTTGTGGCGTCTTCTTTACAATACCAACGTATCCAATTGTCACAATTTTACCCTTATCCCTGAATAGTGTCGGCTGAATATGTTTCACTCTTCCACTCTCTCCTGTTAGATGGTTATCTCAGTATTCACATGTGTTTTTACATACATACCATTTTTCACACAGTCTATTCGTAGACAGGCACGCCGAAGATATTACTGGTTTCAGCATGAATGGGTCGGTTCGCCCGGGGTAGTAGCACCCGACACACAGAAACACCGACGTGAAGTAATAGTGCTTTAATTGTTGCGTTTCGTTCGGTCAGTGAGAGCGCCGGAGACCCACTTTCCCTCCCCTTCCATCTCCTATCCCCACCCCCCAAACACAGGTTAACAACGCACTTGCGAATTTCCTGGTGTCGTTAGTGTCTATGAACGGCGGTGATTACTTAACATCAGATGACCCGCATATTTGTTTGCCTGCTATTAAATAAAAAAATTTTTTTTTTCATTTTCCTGCACTCCTACATCCGTCCACTGTCATAGGTTTCTAGTTACATGGTTTCCATTCTCATGACATGTCCATACCATGTTAACCTATTACTCCTTAACTTCTCTGTAACTGATGCTATTTTCAAACTTCTTCAGATATCTTCTTCCTTTTTTTTATCGAAGCACGACATAGTGACTGCACTATGCCTGATGTTAAGCATAGTACAATCCAAAAACATCGGCAACCACCGAGAGACAGATTATCCATCGCCGGTCGCCGCTGTCATGCCGGCCATAATGACGAAAGTCACCCGGTACTGGATATGCACAGGCTGATCCCGAAACGCGACACGCAGAAGCGAGTCACTATAACGGGCCTTTTTCGCCATATGCATGGTGGTTGCGACCCAGTCGGGCTGTAAAACCCTACCACCCCGCTTTCGCCATTGCCTCGTTCGTTATTCAGCAGGGTGTACCACGTGCAGATGTGGTTGGCTTGGGTGTCTCAAGTCTTAAGATGTTACTCGACACCCCTTACACCCCAAAACCTTCCTTTAATACATTCCGTCTTAACATTGTTTTTGGCAGAATCTTGGATGTAGCGGATTTTGTATTTAGTCCATAATCTTGTTATTTAGCTCTGTATTATGTAATATGGTAGATGGGAAATGAAACTAAAGAGTATGAATTCTGTGATGCCACAAACACTTCCAGGAAAGTTCTAACAAGAGAACCACCATCTTGTTTAAACATTGGTGTTATCTCAAGACACTTCTAATATTATCTACCTACTCATCAATGGCAGCAATAATCTAGAAGATTAGTTGCTAAAACTAAAAAAACGACTCCTTGTTTAACCGACGACTTCAAAAACTAAGCATCATATTCTTAGCTCTTTAATTCATCTGGACAATTTGATTAGGCCCCGAGCCCCTTTGCTGTCTTCCTGGAGCTATCATCGCTTCAAATGCCATACAATACCATAAAAACCATACATGGTTTACAACTGAAATGTTACTGAAAAAACAGATTTTCCCTTATTCCGGTACACTGAATTGTGTTGATCAATAAAATTCATACAAGCGATAAGATAAACCACTTCTGATTGAGCAACTAAAATGGATAGACTAACTGATAAGCTATATTAAACTGATAAGGTTATATTTAAATATTTTTTTATATTACTACGATATAGTGACGGCATTGTGTTTAATCGCCAGGACAATACGATGCAAAAATGGAAATCGCTCAGAGTGTGGTCCATAGTTTGTCCTTGCTACCATTCAGAATACATGCCTCCGATACACATTGGTTAACTCCGAGAGGCTTTTGTAACAGTTATAATTCAAATTTATATATGTCGGGGCAGCGATAAAATAGCGTCCATCTAGAGGCATTTATAGTGACGTCGTGGTTATAATTTGATCTAGAACTATCGAATAAAACGTAAACCGATCACAGTAACACAACACTGAACATAGTTACGACGAATTATCCGTAGTTGTGACTAGCCTAAGTGTTTGAGCGAGTATGCCCAGTATGTAGTCGTCGGTCATCTTTTGAGGCATATAGTTCCAACCAATAGCGTCTCACAGCGGGGTAAGTAATGAACAGCCGATAACTTCAATCAATAGCGTTTGAGGTCATTAGCAACATCCCCGATATAGTCAATAGCACGATACAGTAAGTCAATAGTGGCTTCCCCGATGTATATATATATATAAATCAATTGCCGAATCTATGTAACCACATTACTTATGAACGGATACAGCCATTTTGCTAATTATTTTCTTACTGTGTGTGTGTAAATTTGTAGTAAATATTTGAAAAAATTGTATGAAAAAATGATTTATGTTAAAAATTCTGTATATAAAAATTGAATGAGTCAGTGAGATAAAAATGGTATAGATCTTTAAAAATAATGACAGAAATGAGAGATTGATGTTAATTTACCGTTATATTTAATTAAATGCTCGTATTGTATAAATTTTGGACACAGCTTTGTTGGTATACTCGTGCAAAGCCGGTATAAAACAAAGTCGCTTTTCTGCCTCTTTGTATGTTCCACTATAGTGTGACCACAACCGCTGTATCTTTTCATGATACGTAGTTGTCCAAACAGATAGTTACATTCGTTTTAATGGATGTACAAAGGGGAGCATCATTTCCAGATATCACCATCGTTCACATATTGATCTACCCTATAAAAATAGTACATTTAGACATTAAAATCCGCTTGACATTGTGTTTAAAGTCACTATCCACCAGTACTTTTATAATATTAATAATGTAACAATCAGAAAATTGTTCAAAATTCAATAATTACATTGTAAGGTTAACTGGCATAATTTAAAATCGGTAATATAATTATGTGGGTTACGAGATAATGTTAAAATTATAATTTAAAAATAAATGACAACCTACAATTAATCCAAAGAGAAAACTTTATAAACTCTAAGGCAATCTGAAGAAATAATGAGCGAACAGAGCAAGCAACTCGAGAGTAAATAAATTGCACCGTAATTTTTTTGGTCTTTGAAATTTAAGACGTTTGAAGAATGAGGGGGGATTAAATATTTTTTAATGTTTTTTTAAATTAATTAAATTGTAACGCTACACTTTTCATTATTTCAAAAAATATGAGCCATGGTTCCTATTTGGCAGATATAATACATAGAAATTGTTTTGTACACGTGATATGCATAAAAGAATAGTTTAAAACTAGAAATAAACATGGCATAATCTAAAATGAAATATTAAGAATTTGTTCAATAAAAGAATGGCTGTGTATGTAATAACTATTTATACTCATTAAAACAACAATTACAAAAGAGTGTGTGTCTGTACTTATGTACACCCGATACAAGTATTACTTCTTTGACGTAACAACATAAAAATCTTTTCAAAAATTTTATCTTTCGCCTTATTCTACGTGTGTAGAAAAAACGACACTAAAAATAGAAAAAATGAATGTAATACATTGAAAATTTTAATACAAAGAAATACAAACAACAAATACAAAGAAAAAAAATGTTAACTATAGCTAACTTCAGGGTATTGGTTTTTCCTGACGGTGTGCGCGTGCATCATAATAACTTCAAAGTGTCGATTTTTCGTGATGGTGTGCGGGCGCATCGTACAAATTTACTCTCACCATTTCTTCCTAACGTGCCAAAAGAAGTATAACTTCAAAAATATGTGAACCGTCACAGGACGCCTGGGATATGTGAAACATCTCAAATTCTCAAATTACACTATAGGTATGCGAGCTCAGTGCGGCAAGAGAGATTGCATACTGTCGCAGTCGCCACATCTCACACACACGCCACTGCATGTATCGCCACGCCAACAATCAGTTTTAGCCTATAGATGTGTTGTAGTCCGGTGAAGCTGTTAAGACCTTGCTAGGTCAATAGCGTAGTCAGATTGAGAAAAAAAAAACTATAGATGTGTTCTGTAAGACAACTTCCTCGCACTCAAACAGTGTGTTATACACGATGGTTGGCTCTCTGCGAGCTATCCGGCCCAGGCCCCAACAGAAGCACCCGTGCTCGATCAGTAGCTGCACCAGACTGTACGTCAGGGAGCCCCTCCTCAGTTCACACCAATCCAGCAGGACCGGGCGGACGACGTCGATAGTAATTCTACTGTACCGGGCGATCGCCAAGCCCTTCCTCTACTTCTCCATCTTCTCTTTCTAATTTTCTCTGTTTCCCCGAGAGCTAAGGACGTCCATCTTTATAATATTAATACATATAAGCCAAACAAGAATAATAATACAATAGTAATAAAAAATAAGAAAAATTGAACGGTCACGGGACGCCTGACAGATGTGAAACACCGAAATCGTTTTGTATAAGTTATATGCGTAAAAGAACAGATTATAACAGATAAAGAAAATAAATAAAAAGATAAAGCATTATAAATTTGTTCCATAAAATAATTACTGTTTATTTATTTTAATACATACATATTCATTTTTATTAAATTCAAAATATAAAAAATCAACTGGGCACACCAGCGGTTTTTGTTTGGGCGGCATTTATCAAAAGGCGCTAGGTTGTCGGCGCGTGCTGCGTAACACTAGTAGAACGAGTGGCCGACAAAACACTTAGAATCTTATGTTTATACAGATAGGTTTGCAAATCGGTCGGCAGCGGCTCAAGCCTAGGTCCGTTCCCTTGGCGTGGAGCCCTTGAGTACGCTGCTCGCGCGATACAGTGACACTAAACTTTACATCACTGCCACAATATCACACACATCACCTATACACACGTGCACGCTACACGCTGTTTTCTTTTTCAGAGAAATAAACGACAAAGAATTCTACCCTTATTTTTCCTTATCCTATCCTATTCTATATTCAATAGTTTAGAGATTTTTTCCGACACAAAAACATAGAGGAGTTGTTGAGGCACGAATGCTTGGTACACATGCATGTTTCAATAACTCATATACGTATATCTAGATAGCTTAGCTTAGGTTGGCTAAGATAGGTCGCGATTTTTGCACGAAACAGGCGACAGTCCTAGCCGAGGTGTGTCGTGCACCCTTGAGTTAGTCGCCCAAATATCCCAAATCGGCTTAGTGCCTTTAGCGCTCGCCTCAATAGTTCGGTGAAGCTGTAAAGACCTTTACAGGTCAACAGCGTTTTCATTTCGAAAAAACAAAAAAAAAGTTTTGCGTCGCCACGTCGTCGCCAAGCCAACAATCAGGTTTACCCCGCCTATATATGTTTCACATCAAAAAACTTACTACATTAATAATGTAGGTACGAATAAATACAAAATCTATTCGCTCGTCGCATCGCTGTTGCCTCACGCTAATGTTCAGAGATTATTGGATTCCGGGAAAAACGATAGCGTATCGGGAAAACCTTTCGTGATACGTGCGCTAGTTAAACTGTTCTGTAGAACTTTACATATGTATGCATTTTATTTGTAGAACGGATAAATTTAATAATGGAATAGCAACTATTCTGATAATATCTCAGATTTCCGAGAAATTGGATATTTTCTGGAATAAGTTGTTATGAGTGTTTTAAAAATAATGCTTAGAACTTTAATATCTCGCGTTCTATGATGATTGTGAGGAAATCCATTCGATTTAATATCGACTATTAAAGAGGAAATGTACGGTGTTATTACAAAAAAATTAAATAAGTATTGGATACTTACTTTAAAAAGGTTTGGATAATTTCGTATCAAATGCACAGCGCTCGCTAAATGCTCGCCATCTAGCTCTTGTTTCGCTTTGGTAAGGTTAGGTTACACTTGCGAAAGAGCTTGCCGCCGCAGCGGTCGGCGAGCGCAGTGCATTTAATACTACAGTACCCAAACTTCAAAGTAAGTATTCAATACGTATTTAAATTTGCTGTAATAACATTTGTAATGTTTAAATATTTATGAAGTGAAATCTTGTTTAGGCGCGTTGAGTAGTATTTTTGGCAGGAGATAAATTCACAATTCCCTGATGTGCTAGTAAGCGTGACCGAGCATATTGCACTTGGTTTGCATCAGGCTAGCGACGTGTAGTAGAAGAGCCTGTGTACATCTAATATTGATATTGTGCAGCTCATCATGTTTCATGAATTAATAAACAGTATATAAAGTATAGGTTCTAGGTGATAGAGCCACGCTGAAGTTATTACTGGTTTCAACATGAATGGGCTGGCTCGCCTGGGTTAGTACCACCTGACACACAGAAAATCGACGTGAAGTAACAGTGCTTGCATTGCTGCGTTTCGTTCGATCAATGAGAGTGCCGTAGTCCCACTTCTCATTACCTTCCCACTCTCCTCTTCCCTTCCTCACCACTCTCCTCCAACAAGGGCTGGCAACGCACCTGCGACTCCCTTAGTGTTGCTAGTGTCTATGGACGGTAGTGATCACTTAACATCAGATGACCCACTTGTTCGTTTGCCTCCTGTGATGTAAAAAAAAGGTTTTTGGTATTTTATTTTAACTATCACAAAAAAAATCACGAAATTCGGTAAAACCTTCTTATTTTCCAAATACACAGTAATTTATTTTATTTGAAATATCTTATTTTTTACCATATTTTGACACAATATAGAAAAATTTCGTAACAGCTGTAAAAATTGATCATGCTTACTAGCATGTAAAAATACTGATCAACGTGCCTAAAAAAGTTTTCACTACAATAATAATCAAAAACTTATTATCTATTGTTTATTGATTTGAAACATCTATAGGCGGAGGGTTAACCTGATTGTTGGCGTGGCGACGTAAAACACGAACATTGCTCTATTAACGAAATACTCAAAAACACTTGCAACCCTATATATATAAACATAAGATTTAAACAGTTTTGTCGGCCACTCTTTCTATTAGCGTTATGCGGCACGCACCGATGACCTAGCGTCCTTTGATAAATGCCGCCAAAATCACCGCGCCAGCGCCTAGTTGAATTTCTGTATTTTATATTTAATAGAAATGAAATATTTAAATAATAAAATAAATAAACAGTCATTTTTTTATATTTATAATTTGTAATGCTTTATCTTTTCATTATGCCATAGCTGATTAGTGTCGTAATCTGTTTTTTTATGCATATAACTTATACAAAACAAATTCGATGTTTCACATCTGCCAGGCGTCCCGTGACGGCTCAATTTCTCTACGTTAATAAGCCAGGAAATATTTTTATGTTCGTAATTTTCATCCGATTTCCCATTTTCCAATAAGTCTGACGACAGTTACACCCTTGGGTCTTGGCTCAAGAACCGAGGCTATAAAGTACCCAATATTATTGCTGTCAGCTGTACACAAAAACTATAATATATAGTATCTTAAAGGATGTGAGCTAGATATTGAAATTGCTCCAACCTGTATCCGATATAAATTCTTCATCTATACCAGAGAGATTAATCGATAAAAGATATATGAATAGAGTCTCTATGTAAAAATCTGCAAGCTGATAATCGGACCTAGAATATTCTACTATTGAATTAGTATTTAAAAGTTTGAAATACCTAAATACGCATTTATTGTGCTAATTTTTTATGATTTAAATAATTCAGCCCAGAAAATATTTACTGCTGGGCTTAAAGTTTCCCCAAAATTTCCATAATGTTCTCATCTGTCTCAACAATCTAGCGCATTCCCCTAGTCTTTTTCATGTCCACGGTTCATTTTTATTTGCTGGTTATTTTCATCATGAATGAGTGGACTCGCCCGGGGTAGTACCACTCTGTCACAGAAAAGCGACGTGAAGTAACAGTGCTTATATTGTTGCGTTTCGTTCGGTCAGTTAGAGTGCCGGAGGTCTACCTCCCCCCTCTCGCTTCTCTCCCTGCCTCTTTCCTCACGCTGGTAACGAAGTTGCGACTCTACGAACGGTGGTAATCACTTAACATCAGGTGACCCACATGTTCCTTTGCTTCATATGACATAAAAAATAGAAACTGGGCATAAAACTTTTTTTTTCAAAACTAAGGTTTCGCAAGAGACTTATTGTAATGACTTGTATCTCATCCTAAGTCATTAGTAGGAACTCAGTCAATGTCATTGATTCTTCTACGGATCTTTTCAATTTTGAGATAATCACGCATAGAAACTGAGCATAAAACTCTTTTGGCCAAACTTTGAGGTTTCACATGAAACTCATTGTTAGTGATCTTTGTGTCAGTCATTAGTGGTAACACATATTGGCGAGATTGAAGTTGTACTTTGACGAAATGATAGTTGCTATAAACAGTTGACGATTGTCAACTAGATGTTATTTACAATTATATTTGTAAACTCTATTCCTATACAGAGTATTTTAATATCTTTGATTTATAGAGAGATATTACACGGTATGCTGTTATGACATTTTTTACAGGTTAATTATTATTATTTTTTTATGTGATAGAAAGCGTTTGCTTTCGTTTGAACTGACTGGTCACCTGATGTTAAGTGATCACCGTCACCGTCACCGTTGCAACATCAGGAGAGTCACAAGTGCGTTGCCAGCCTGTGTTTGGTGAAAGGGTAAGGGGGATGGAAGGAGGAGATGGAAAAAGCGAGGGGAGGGATTGTGAGCCTCCGGCGCTCTCACTGAACGAACGACACGCAACAATGCAAGCACTATTACTTGACATCGGTTTTCGCAGACCCTTTCTTCCTGAAACCAGTAATAGCTTCAGCGTGGCTCTACCACTAACAGATACTACAAGTCTTGAGTATTCACCATATTTAAAACATTATGACGTCACTTTAAAGACCTTATTGATAGTTGAAAAAAAGTGAGATGTGAGCTTCACGGTATAAAACTGTCTATAAATAGTTATATAGTATCTGTTCGGATAACTGGACTTTGCAGCCTTATAGCTTTCTTTGACAAATGAGCTATCTAGCACTGAAAGAATTTGTCAAATGGGGTCAGTAGTTCCATTCAAGTAAACTCTTCACTTTTATAATTTTAGGTTAGAGTATATATTTGAGATTAGGAAAGACAGGTGCGTCTAACAGCATATTTTTGTTTATCTGTGAGCTTCTGTTTTTAAATTGCGCTTAATTCAATGTGATACAAAAAAATCGATTTTTCTCCGATTGGTATTTTAGTTAACCCCTGGACTGTCCAAAATCATAAGGGTTTAAGTTTATTTATTTAAGGACAGTGACCAATATACAACACATGAATCGATACTACATATATATAAACAATCTACAGGAACATTGGCCTTTAAAAGCTGCCACAGCATGCACCATGTGGTAGACAAATTAAAATGTAAACATTAAAATTTTAAATACAATATAAACTTAATTTTTTTTTATTCTGGAGAATGGAGCTATGCAGGCCTTGGTACTGTATCACTGCGACCAGTAGTGCCCGCCTAGTCTTATAGCATTTAAGAACTGCAGGACTTTTTTGGCTGAGAGCATCTGTACCTCATACGGAAGCAATACATTGCTTTCCCAGAATCCAGTTTCGTGTAGGCTTTAGTGGATCATATTCGCACAAGAGGTGTTTGGGGGTCTCATCTGCACTATCACAGAAGCTGCACTCTCTTGTGCTCTGGACACCGATGTTGTACAAGTGCATTTTAAGACAACAGTGTCCATTGAGTGCTCCCACTAAAACCCGTACTTGATTCCTACCGAGTGACAGGGCCTTACCAGAATATCGCTGGAGAACCAAAATAATAATAAATAATACTAAATTACGTCGTTGGTCGTCAGTGGGAGTTTTTTAAAACAAAGGTGATTCTTTGTCCTTAATAAAAACTTATAATATAATGAATTATTACAATATTTAACTTAAACTAAGATGTGAACCTCCAAGCTCAAGCGATAGAGCGTGATTGTCGTTTGTCACTGCTTCATTGTCCCACGAAGTGTACATTCCACACGGTCAGCACTTATGATGGGAACTTGCACTGTAATCCAAGAGCGCGTTACCTGGTTCTAGGTATTGGAGTACGTTAGGTACGTAGTACAGTAGGTATCAACTAAATAAATATCACACAATGAAAACATTATGTATATAGAGTATCTTGTACCTCCTAGATACAAGAGAAAGGCGGAAGACTTAATAGAGTAGTACTATTTATAAACTGTTAGGAGCTATAACGTATGTCTCTCAGCGACGATGATGCTTTGTTCTTGAAGGTGCACAAAGGTCCAAAGATGTCCAATTCATTTCCTTATTTGTTGTACAGATTACTTAGTCTTGAGACAGGTGCATTTAATCCAATATTAGTTTTTATAGTTGGAGTTTAAGTAACTTGATGGGGTGCCTTGGGAATGTATGTGGCGTGTTTAATGAGAACCTTTGTAGAGACTGTGGATAGTGAATTATACCATTCAAAGTTCAAAGTTTTAAGTTCCATACAAACTGGTGGGAAAAGGCCGTCAGGGCTTGAATGGACCATGAAATGCGGCGCCCTTCACCACCATTGATGCGGGTTTTTGTACGGAGAGATGTGGACTGTATTTTGGCTTTGTTGTTAGCGAGGGCAAGGGTATAACTGGATATGTGTTCAATCGCAGGATCACAAGGTAATTAGTCAATTGAGCTTGGTAATGGAAAACATACGCACTTACTTGGCAATTCGTCGCCGGGTTCAGCACTGCTCCGGTGGAGAAACTCTTTGTCCCAGACTTTCTTGCGGCAAACACTAAGCACTCGAACTTATATTAATATTGCATATAGTGCATATAAAAGCCACTCCGGCGCGTACGTTATTTCGCGTTTTTATTAGCGGTGCGGACACGCAAAACTTGCGTTTGGTAGGGGTGCGGACGCGCAACAAACTGCTTGGTAGCGCTGCTGACGTGCAAGCAAGTGCTCCTCTAGTGGTATGTTAAGGAGGGAAAGGTGTGGGGTGGGGAAGAGGAGCTCCCCCCGCTCCAACAAAGTATAAAATAACTACCACAAACTAATGTAGACTTTGGGACACACTGGTCAACAGACTGCATAATAACAATTTACGTAATTTAAAATTATCATTTAAAAAATTACTATATATTTCAAAATACTGTCTGCCATCTTGAGATTTGGTTCCATAAAAATGAACCGAGTGTTTAATGCACCCCTTTTCTATCACGGCAGCAGTATGGACCCATACAACGCCTGTAGCTTATAATTACAACCCGCTGTGGTAAATTTACCCAAGCGAGGATAAAAAAATATACAATGCAGGGTGACAAGTTGAACAACCCTTTACTGGGTTAGAAAAAGCAATAAAATACATGCTTCGAGTGACGCCCACTGAGTTTGTCGGATACTAGTCGATATTTTTAGTATCGATAACATACGATCTCAATACTTAAACTAAAAAGCACAACAGATTTGTTTATTTTTTTCATATCATAGGAGGCATTACAATAAGATAGTCAACTGAGTAAGTGATCACCATAGACACTAGCAACACCAGGGAAGTTGCAAGTGCGCTACCAGCCTGTGTTTTGGAAGATTTGGGGAGAGGTGATGAGGGGTGGTGGTCCTGTGGCGCTCTTACTAAACGAACGAAACACAATAATGCAAGTACTCTTACTACATGTGGGTGTTTCTGTGTGTCGGCTGGTGGTACTTGGGGCGAGCCGACCCATTCATGCTGAAACCAGTTACAGCTTCAGCGTGGCTCTACCACCTACCAAAATTTTTCATGTCCCGAATCTTCATTACAAAACTCTAATTATGACACAATATACCTCACGTATGTCTTTTAACAAAATCCAATATAATTTTAATAGAATTTCCATGTATTCAGTGTTTAAGTTATACAAACGGTAGCAAATACGCTGCTCATCTGCTCGATTTTTGATACATCCATGCATGCACATACTATATACTATAGACATACACTCGTTTATGATTATTATTGAATATTTAGTAGGCAAGTATAAAATAACGCGAAACACGCTACGGATCTTCATTCTGAGCCTAGCTATGCAAACTCCCGATGAGCATCACAGGGTTTGACAGGCTAGGTGTGGAAACTCTACTCAGGTTAGATACACTATTACACTTCTGCCCAAATTCAAAAATATTACAAAAGTCGTACATGTACTTTCATTGGACTTTCATTCTATATGACATAAATATTAACTGGACATGGGCATTGTAAGCAGTACCCTAATCGCTTTAAGATTATTGACGATAACACCTGCCTCTGCTATAACACATCTGTAAAACTGAACATTTGCTTCAAGAATACCTCAGGTTTAATACGAAGAGACTGGGGCACATAATGAGCGAAATCAACAAAATTGAAGAAAAAAAAAGTATAAAGTATTCCTGTTATCTAGCGATCACTGTTTAATTAATTTACGATATATCGATAAAAATGTTAGAAATCTCTACAAATATCCACCCGTTGAGTTCAAATAACCTTAGACTGTAATGAACAGCTGTGTAACTCTATTATGGACATTGTTTCATAAAAATGCATTAATGTTTTTTAAAATACTCGGTTTCTACAATTTTATAACAATAAAGTAAAAAGAACAAGGTGAATCGTAAAGCCACACGATAGAACTGAAACGTTTATGTTATAGGGAAACGTTATTAAAAATACAATATAAATATTATTATTATTATTATTAATACCTTTAAACGAGCAATTATTGTATATTTTTATATTTGTATATATTCAGGATCTCGGAAACGGCGTTATCCATTTCCGTGATACTTAGTATGTAGGTAGTTTCGGGGACGATAAATCGATCTAGCTAGATTTTATTCATAGAAAACTTTTTTTAACTGAGTTTTCAGGCAATGAAAAAATATAGCAAGAACATAAAGGTAAATTTCACCGGCACTTTCAAAACAAAAATAGCTCAGATAGAAATCAGTTGCTTCGAAAATCCCTTTGAATCCGAGTAACAGCAGAAGAGATTTTTTTTTGTAAGAAAATATTAATTTTGTAAGGCAAAGCCAACAGTTTATTTTGATTTAAAAATGTTTTTTTAAAGAACCGAGCTAGGCTCGGTCGCCCAGGTAGTAAATATTATGTCACGCGGTGTTCCCAGGCGGTAACCCATCCAAGTACTGACTGCACTCGATGTTGCTTAACTTCGGTGATCGGACAAGAACCGATGTTTTCAACACGATATCCAACACAGTAAGCCAACGTGATACGATGATCCAAGCCGGTCACCCATCCAAGTAGCGTCCGCGTCCGACGTTACTTCCTTTCGGTGATCGGACGAGAACCGGTGTGTTAGCTCTACGCGACACAGTGATTATTCCCACCACTTTTCGTCGTACAAAAATGTTACGGATCAGAATTTGTAACCCTTCTATAACAAGTTTTACTTCAAAAAGCTACAAAGAAAAATTAAACATTCTCGGTTTTATTACAAAAAGGTGAAATACGTATTAAATGCTTTCTTTAAAAAAGTTTGTATTAAATGCACCACAACCCGAGGCAAGTTCGCGTTATCCTTTTTTCGCAAAACTAACCTAACCTAATCAAAGCGAGACAAAAGAGCAAGATGGCGAACATTAAGCGAGCGCGGTGCATTTGAAACGTAACCATTTTAAAGCAAGTTTTCAATACGTATTTAACTTTTTTGTAATAATATTTGAATAAAAGCTTCGTGTATCGTTAATTTTGTTTACAATTTTCTTCAGTTAGGTAATACAATGAAGGGATTGAAAGCATTTACATACCCTTCTGTTACGATCTGTTAAATTGATGACGTCCCATCAATGGGTATTTGTTTTTATTGCCGAATTTTGGCGGAAATGTCGACTGTGCGTCATAGAGCTAACGCGCGGGAGTAACATGATACAGTGTGTTTGTTATCTGTAACTTGCTTATTATGATTTATCTTGGGAACAAATCTTAATTATTAAAGGATTTTAACGGGATCTTTGACGGCCATATAGTTTTTTTTTTGACGTGACAACGTCTTATAAATTGGTTTGCCGGGTGACACTTCAAGAAACTGCGTTACGCTCCGCTCACGTTATGCGCTCACAATGAGAGCGAGTGAGAGGCACGCGTCCCTTCCACTCGGGCATGGTTAGCCCGCCTAAGAGCGAGAGAGACTACTATACGAAAATTATTTTACCACTCAAAGTCGTTGTCACGTAAAACTTTCGCCCGTATACCGACTTTACAGGCAACCAATTTTATTTCGAAATGACTACGCTATTGACCCAGCAAGGTCTTAACACCTTCACCGGACTACTAAGGCGAGCGCTTAAGGCACTCAGCCGATTCTATTTTGGCAACCAGCTCAAGGGTGCACGGCACACCTCGACTTGGCTGTTGCCTGTTGCATGCAAAATCGCGACATATCTTAGCTAACCTAGCTAACTATTCATATATGTATGAGTTGTTGCAACGTATATGTGTACCAAGCATACAAACCTCAACAACTCCTCCATGTATTTATTATCGGAAAATTGAGTTTTTCAGTTCGATAAGGGAAAAACAAAAATGAAACCCTTCCACTTTCGTGTGTAAGCGTGTAAACCATGTAGTGATTTTTATAATCATTACATAGTATACAACAAAGTCTTCTACCACGTCTGTCTGTCTGTATGTCTATTCGCGATAAACTCAAAAACCACTGAATGGATTTTCATATTGTTTTCACTAGTAGATAAAGTGATTCATGAAGAATATTTTGTATATAATTTGCCAAGGATTTTTTATAGTGGATATGGATATGAAACTATACGGTATTTATACCAAAATATATATATTTTTAATTTTATTTGTGTCTGTTCCAAAAAAATCTCCAAAACTGTTTGTCTGATTTTGATAGGATTTTCACTGGTATATAACTGATTTTATAAGGGGTATCTTAGGATACTTTTTTTAAAATACGGTTTTGTGCAAATATTTTAAACGAAAGAAACAGTACCTAGAAAGGTGCTTGCCGCGTGCACGTTTACACTGAACAATATTTTTTCTATAATAATTTGTTTTTTTGGTTTGACTTCGCTATTGACCTAACAAGGTCTGAACAGCTTCACCGGTCTACTCTATAATTAACATATGGTTGAAGTTGCGGATAAGAGCCAGTCTATTATTACAATTCCTAAGACTGCCTAAATAAAACGTACAACTAAATTAACAAGAAATTAAACCGCCGAAAAAACTAAAAAGCAAACGATTATAAACCTTTTATTTTATTAATCTTAATAACTAAGTTTTTAAAGTAATGTAAGTATACCTAAATGATTTAAAGTCGGCGCCAAACAAGCAAATTAATTAATAAAGTAAAGCGTGATACACGGCGGCGGCGCAGCGTGACACGCTCCTTCGCCGGAAAATGCCGAGCGTTTACGAAGTTAACGTCAGCGAGATAACAACCCGAACCGCTGGGAAAAAATCGGAGTATATTGTAAAAAGTTATGCGTAGTCATACATTTAAAAAAATCGCGTCGACTTGAGAACCTCCTTCGTCTTTTTCGTCGGTTAAAAAGTCGAACTTTTGAAAACTCATCCCTATAGGAATTAATACTGTTGAAATTGCGTTAAGAAATGTCATCGGGGTTATAGCTAGTAAAGTACGAAGTTTTGATTACAATAATTAATCCGAAGAGAGAGTCGGTTCTAGACATCGCTGTCATTCAAATAATGATCCACCCTGTAACAACTTTTCGGCAGTAAAACTCGCTTTACAGCACCATTAAATTTATTAACCGGCGAATAGTTAATGTACTTTGAAATCTTATTATACTGAGCTTAAGTTACTGTTATTTGTTCTATTAAATCTGAATGATAGGATCATTTTTTTAAATATCTAGAATTATCGTAAGTGGTAGAGCCACG
>JACEII010000109.1:754900-769645 GCA_014332785.1 Antheraea mylitta | reverse complement strand
AGGCTGAATGTTTAGACATTAGCGATATTTATAGAGGATACTCTGGATACGATTCTCGTTCTAAAATAATTTAAAAAAAAGGTGCTTAAAATTGTACCTAATTATCTAGATAAATATAAAAATTATACACATTTCTCTACGCGTCTATGTTACAGCACAGTGTCCATGACCGTCTGGTGAATTCATTTTCACTTGAAAGAGAACATGGAACGTCGGGAATAAAACAGATGGGTTTATTGTCCGTTTTATTATCGAAAGTTATTAACTCAGAGTCGCCCATTGTGGCTTTCGACATCGGTCATTGCAACTACATCGTGTTTACTTTTGAAAGTCTTAGAACAAACTTTAAATTAGGTTGTCGTGGTTGTTTATTAGTATTTGCTTTGATATTATTATTGTATGTGTTAAATGTGACCATGAAGTATTATATCCTAGAATAATGCGAGCGTTTAAATTTTAAACTGGTATAGGCGTGCGTAGGCAATCACTATAAATTCTTACCAATACTAGAAATGTTTCGCTATGTATGTATGTGTTTATGTTAATCCAATATTTACTAATGTCATTAATGCGCGCATGAGTTTGTTTATTACGCTCTCATGTGTTAACTACTCAAGCGATGATTTATTTTCGTATAGATTGGCAAAGGACATTTACGATGTCTTAAATGCAGAAAATGTATTGCTTTCTAGGTACTGGCCAAATCTACATTAACGCAAGCAAGGCTGTGGGTAAAAGCTAGTTAAATGTATAGCAGAAAAATTCTATTTTAGATATCGGTGGGTGTATCGTAAAATTTCTTTCTTATTTTTTGCAAATACGCCAAAAAAAGGTATAACTTCAAAAATAGACTAAATATCGGTAATAGCTTTCCAAATATTTGGATTTATTATAAAATATCTCTACATATGTGTAGAGATTTGTAAAGGGTGTCGAGTAACATCTTAAGACTTGAGACACCCAAGCCAACCTCACCTGCACGTGGTGCACCCTGCTGAATAACGAACGAGGCAATGGCGTAAGCGGGGTGGTAGGGTTTTACAGCCCGACTGGGTCGCAACCACCATGCATATGGCGAAAAAGCCCGTCATAGTGACTCGCTTCTGCGCGTCGCGTTTTGGGATCAGCCTGTGCATATCCAGTACCGGGTGACTTTTGTCATTATGGCCGGCATGACAGCGGCGACCGGCGATGCATAATCTGTCTCTCGGTGGTTGCCGATGTTTTTGGATTGTACTATGCTTAACATCAGGCATACAGCAGTCACTATGTCGTGCTTCGATAAAAAAAAAAATTGATTTATTAAAAGCACACCCACCGCGTTATGTTAAGCACGCAAGCGTTATCTGACTCTGAATAACTGGAATTTTATTAACATCACCTGAATGTCAGGAGGTCTTCTAGGGTGAGTTTTTCAAGGTCATTGCTGCCTCGTACTTTGACCCTGTGGAATCGATTCCCATCGGCGGTGTTTCCAAACCATTACGAGTTACAAGCCTTCAAGAAACGAGTGTATATTTTTTTAAACGCATTTCTACTGCCCTGGCGTTGCTTGAGTTTTGTGTCAGGTCACGCGCGCGTTTGTTTGTTCCTTATAATATAAAAAGCTTCCACCATAAATCAGGTAGCTTAGCTTAACTTCTTATACATCTGGTCCTTGTATAAATGTAAAATGATCGCCATTTTAAGAAACTACAATTTTTATAAGTACTACTACTTCATAGAAGCATATTTCTTGTCGTGGAGAAGTTGAACAAGCAGTGTGATGTATATGTTTTTGTTTTTCTACATACAATGTATCTCTGTCAATTCATCGTCGATCAGTATCAAGTCCAGCACATTATAACTGAGCTATGGCTACATGACGTTTGAATGCGTAATTATCAACCACATATGAAAGGTCGACAAAGTTGAAAAATATGTGTAAACTAAAACTGTACCTAATATGTAACGGGTTTTAGGCTTATTATAACAAATATTTCTCAGATACCACAGCTGGGTATAAGTTTGAGTGCCTTGATAGTTTGGATTCACAATTGGAAACGGTAGATGTCACTGCAACCGGATTTATTAAGATTTATCGTGTTTACAAATACACTTGAAACTGGTAATAATCGATTTGGTGCAGACGAAATTGTACGGGTCAGTTAGTTATTTATAATTTAGTTATAATATCATAGTTTATAATATAGTTCTTTTTCTTTCCATCTATGACCAAGTATCTATTTCTATACTCTTTTCTCGCTAAGCTAGTACAGCTGTCAAAAGATACTCTAGATAGGTCAATAAAATGACCACTTGACATTAAATAGACAATATGTATATTAACCGCTATAAATCTAAAACAGCTTTGATATCGTTTACGACGTTAATTTTCAAAGTGGTCCAGGTAGATCCCCGGAGGTCGCGATGGGGCTTTACGTTGGAGTGAAAAAAAATTGGGGGTTCACAATTCATAAGCGGGATTCCTTGAAAATGTATCTTTCGATAATGAAGAACTGAAATGTCGTCTTCATTGTAAGCAGACAATATTTAAGAAACTCTGCTACAGTTACTCATAAAACTTGCATATTTCCTATTTAGTATAACATCTCGTTTAAAACTATTATTATTATTTTGGCGTGTAAGGGGTGTCGAATAGTATCTTAAGACTTGAGACACCCAAGCCAACCTCACCTGCACGTGGTGCACCCTGCTGAACAAAGAACGAGACAATGGTGAGAGCGGGGTGGTAGGGTTTTACAGCCCGACTGGGTCGCAACCACCATGCATATGGCGAAAAAGCCCATCATAGTGACTCGCTTCTGCGCGTCGCGTTTCGGGATCAGCCTGTGCATATCCAGTACCGGGCGACTTTCGTCATTATGGCCAGCATGACAACGGCGACCGGCGATGGATAATCTGTCTCTCGGTGGTTGCCGATGTTTTTGGATTGTATTATGCTTATCATCAGGCTCAGTGCAGTCACTTTGTCGTGCTTCTATAAAAAAAAATATATATTGATTCGTGGTTGACACTCAGCCGCATAGTAAATTGTCATAGCTAGATTTAATATTTAATCTCCACATCTTTTGTCGAGTTTTGGGAATATGGTAGAACTGTAGTTGCAGGAGGTCCACCGAAAACAGGAAAATTTCGAAAGTGGTTTATTAGAAAAAAATAATTGAGCCATCACGGAACACCTAGTAGATGTGAAAGGTCGAACTTTTTTTGTATGAGCTATATGCATAAAAGAACAGATTACGACAGGAATCAGCTATGGCATAATGAAAAGTTAAAGCATTACAGATTTGTTCCATAAAATAAACCAGATTAGGCCTTCCACGGCAGCTGCTCAAGCCTAGGTTCGATCCCTCGGCAGGGAGCCCTTGAGTGCGTTGCTTGCGCGTTACGGTGACACACAAATATACATCACTGCTACAACACTACACGATCACCCTCACTCACACACGTGCACGCTACACGCTTACACATGCAAGTGGAGGGGTTTACTTTTTTCCCTCATCGAACTGAAAAACTCTCAATTTTCCGATAATAAATATATGGAGGAGTTGACGAGGCGTGTATGCTTGGTACACATATACGTTTCAACAACTTATACATATATGAATAGTTAGCTAGGTTAGCTAAGATACCATTTTGCATGCAACAGGCAACAGCCAAGCCGAGGTGTGCCGTGCACTCTTGAGCTGGTTGCCAAAATAAAATCGGCTGAGTGCCTTAAGCGCTCGCCTTAGTAGTCCGGTGAAGCTGTTAAGACCTTGCTGGGTCAATAGCGTAGTTATTTCGAAAAAAAAATCCATAAAATAATGACTGTTTATCTACTTTATCACATAAATATTCATTTTTAGCCATAAACAGGCGCGGTGTGATTAGCGGCATTTACCAAAAGGCGCTAGGTCGTCGGCGTAACTCTAGTAGAACGAATGGCCGACAAAACAGTTTGAATCTTATGATTATGTAGATAGGGTTGCAAACATTTTTGAATATTTCCTTAACAATGTTAAATTCGTGTTTTACGTCGCCACGCCAACAATCAGGTTTACCCTCCACCTATAGATGTTTTACGTCAAAAATGCCCGGGAACCCCTGGTTTGCGACATAAAATATGTTACCCTTCTATATAGCCCCATTTACAAATTAAATACATAAAAGATATATTTAATACTTATTAAGTTCAATATATGTTATAGCAGCTAATGGCCGCCCATTCTCAATTATCGGTATATTTGTCCGGTAAATATACACAGGCATTAGTGAAGTAATTTAATACTAGAATCAATATTTACTCGGCTCGTAACTGTTTTACTGTTTGGACAATACATTCTTGTACCGTACGGTAGTAAATTAGAAATACGAGGCTAGCTATCATATTAATGTACTGTAGGGCAATGCGTATTACTTTACGAGAGAGTCTAACTCCATAATCAGGAGTAATTACTCTTCATTCAATGACATCTTATTACATTTTGGCGGTACATATTCATACTCTGCCATGACCATCAACCATGAGATCAACTGCATGAATATGTCACCTCATACTTTTGAATATTATGAGTCATTAATGGGTCAACGGGTAATGCACGGGTCAACGGGTAATACATGGGTTAGTGGGTTGTAAATAGGTCAGTGGGTCAAATAATAAGTTTTTTAAGTGAAAACTTCTGTAGACGCGTTGAGTGGTATTTTTGGCTAAAAAACAATTATGATTTCGCGTTATGATATGCTAGTAAGCGTGACCGATCATATTGCACTTGAGCGGCTTGCAATAGACTGTAAGTGCGTGGTATAGAGGCCTATGTAATACTGATGTTTTGCAGCACATCACACGTTTGATAGATTTTTATCATGGGAGGCAAACGAACAGGTGGGACACCTGATATTAAGTGATCACCACCGTCCATAGACACTAACAACACCAGGGGAGTCGCAAGTGCGTTGTCAGCCTGTATTTGAGAGGAAGACGAGAGGTGATCGAATGAAACGCAACAATGCAAGCACTGGTACTTCACGTTAGTTTTTTGTGTGTCGGGTGGTACTACCCGGGGTGATACGACCCGGGGTGATACGACCCATTCTATCTGAAACCAGTAATAGCTTTAGCGTGGCTCTATCACTTATAAAAGGATTAATATATATAAAATTATTGCTCCGAGCGCCAATACACATGAAAACCACACTAATGTCAACAAAGAAAACCAGATTAGGCCCCCTCGGCAGCGGCTCAAGCCTAGGGCCGTTCCCTCGGCGCGAATCCCTTGGGTACGCTGCTCACGCGATACGCTCACACAAAATCTTACATCACTGCGGCAAGATTACACATATCACCTTCACACACGTGCACGCATACACGCTTACACATGAAAGTGGAAGGGTTTTGTTTCTTTCCCTTATCGAACTGAAATAGTTTAGAAAATTATTCGATATGAAATATATATGAGTTGTTGAGGTATGTATCCTTGGTACGCATATATGTTCCAACAACTCATATATGTATGAATAGTTTGCTTAAGTCAGCTCAGATAGGTCGCAAATTGAAGTTAAAGTTAAAGTTCAAGCCAAGGTGTGCCGTGCACTCTTGAACTAGTTCTCAAATAAAATCGACGAGTGCCCTAAGCGCTCGTTTTTGTAATCCGGTGAATCTGTTAAGACATTGCTAAGTCAATAGCGTAGTCAGTTCGAGAAAAAAAAATCAATAAACAAATTCTAAAATTTATATATTGTTATTCACACTATAATTCATTAAAAAGAGATGACAGTTATTTTATTGTTTTGAGTTTTCACTTCTGTCGGCTGTCCTTATGACTGTCACGACTTTTTTTATATTTGGCGACCAATCTTCTACTGGTTGATTACTGCCTTTGTCAGGTAGTTAATGGTACCTTGAAGAACATCCTTTACAATAAAAAATTTATCATCGAAATCGGTTAGCATGATACTGAGTTACTCATCTATTTGTCGTGTACATACTTAATGCAAATTTAACACTTATACGGTTTTGCACTGGATGCCGTTGTCCGAACAGGACTAAATTAAATAAATAAACCACACGGGAAGCACTAGCACAAATAAAAAAAGAATCATAAAAATCGGCTCACCCAGTCCAAAGTTATGAGGTAACAAACATAAAAAAAAACATACAGTCAAATTGATAACTCCTTTTTTGAAGTCGGTTAATAAAATGGTGGTCGTCTTGTTAGAAATTATTAGGATCTTGCTTATACGAACATGCAAAAACTACAGTGGTCACGATAAAACCTCACCATAAAAGTTATAAAGCATATCCTCGACTAATATTTAGTCTTTCTTATATTAGTCAATGCTTCAAATCATATAACATTTCATAAAAAAAGTTATTATAATTTTAATGCGACGCAATTTAAGTGCGAGAGATAAGTAGATAATTAAATTAACTTAATACATTCAGATGATTCTATTAGATACCGTGCATTAGGTTCCACGTGAACGGAGTCGCGGGCACAGCTAGTTTTAATATAAAATGACAAATAGATCTAAAGGTATACAAAAGTAGATAGACCATGAAGTTTTAAATTAGATTACCTCTAACTTAGTTGTTTAGTAAGCCTGATAAGGTTCTGATCTCATTGATCTAGGGACTGAAAACACTAACAAGTTATTTACTGTGAAATCATACAGTTCAGGCATGTCCTCGTTTGTTAAAGGACCAAAGTCGTTGGGGTTGCCAAGTTATTTAGACAAATTTAGTGAAAATTTATATTTCTAACAAAAGTGGGGAATTAAATATTCGAAATGGATTCAATTTCGCTGCATAAAGGATTACAATTTAAATGATAAACATTTGAATTTCCTAATAGTTTATTCACATACACTTTATTTAAGTATTATATATTGGTGGAAGTAGGCTGTCAAAACTTGGTCAAAGCATTTGACTCCTTTCACCTCCATTAAATGCGTTGTTTATCATACGGAAAGATGTGGACTGAGTTTTCTGTTGATTGTGAGAGCAAGGGTATTACAGGATATATGCTCAATCGTAGGGTTCAAGGGTATAGAATCGATTGAGCTGCGTAATAGAAGCATACACACTTACTTGGCATAGATAGTGAGCGCAATAGCTGGTTTCAGTGCTGCTGCGGTGGAAAAACCTGTATTATCACTCACGGCGTATCCTTCGCACTTAATAGCGATACAGAACGTTCACATTTTCTCACGACGCGTATTACGTATACGCCATTGCGCGTATATTACTCACTGCTACGCGTGCGTTAATGACGATGCGGAAGATCAAAACTATCCTGTAGCGGTATGCTGAGGAAAAAAAAGATGTGGGGAAAAGAGAAGCTGCCCTCGCGGATTATAACAAAACTACATAAAATAACTACCATATATTACTAGCTGGTAGTTATTCGTGGGGGGAAAGAGGAGCTACCCTTGCGGATTACAACAAAAGTACATTAAATAACTACCATATATTACTAGCTGGTAGTTATTTCATAAGTAAAAAAAAAGTAAAAAAGTATTTATTTAACAAATGGTGTTTTACATGGCATAAAAATAACTATAGATTCCCGCACTAGGAACTAAATCCTGTGTCGCGGGTAATCATTATAGATTGTTAGTTTTGTTGCAATCCGTGAGGGCAACTCCTGTTCCCTCCCATGCATAAGTATCCTTTTCCTTAACATACCGCTTGAGGGCGCTTGCATTCCCGCCGCCATTATTGTGTGTGCCACGCCGTCATACAAAAACGCTCTATGTCACGAACAAGTACGCAAGCCACGCCGTGAGTGAAAATACGTATATTTTGGACTCGCATACAGGCTGAATACGGACGCTATACCGTGATTATTCGGCGCTGTGAAATAAGAGATCCTCCACCGTATCAGCTCTGATACCAGTGATCGGACGTTTTTGGGGTGTAAGGGGTGTCGAGTAATGGGGTGTAAGGGTTGTCGAGTAACATCTTAAGACTTGAGATACCCAAGCCAACCTCACCTGCACGTGGTGCACCCTGTTGATCAACGAACGAGGCAATGGCGATAGCGGGATGGTAGGGCTTAAGAGCCCGCCTGGGTCGCAACCACCATGTACATGGTGAAAAACCCATCATAGTGACTCGCTTTTGCGCGTCGAGTTTCGGGATCAGCCTGTGCATATCCAGTACCAGGTGACTTTCGTCATTATGGCCGGCATGACAGCGGCGACCGACGATGGATTATCTGTCTCTCGGTGGTCGCCACTGTTTTTGGATTGTACTATGCTTACCATCAGGTATAGTGCAGTCACTATGTCGTGCTTCAATAAAAAAAAATATCTGCCAAGTAAGTGTGTATATTTTCTCTTTTCAAGCTCAATTAATATTATACCTTTGGATCCCACGATTGAACGTGAATCCCTTATATAATTATCCTCCCAGACCGCTAACAATACAGTTCATATCTCTCTTTATATTAAAATAGCAGCAACGGAGGTGAAGAAATAAGTCTTTTGACCACCTTGATCTCAAACCGAGGTGCCGCTCACCCTTGAGCTAGTTATCAAAATAAAATCGGTGCTTAAGCGCTCGCCTTAGTAGTCCGATAAAGCCGTTAAGACATAACGGTCAATAGCGTAGTCATTTCGAATAAAAAAAACCACACTTGACAGACTACCGACCATTTTACGGCCCATTTTCCTCCGGACATATTGACGTTCGATTGTTTTGATACCATTTTATATCATTTTGTTCATTGGTACATCTATGCGAAGCTTCCTTGAGTTATGAAACAATATATTTTAAACTGTGTCATTAGAACTTTAAAAACAGATACTCATAGATTTTACGTAACCGTTGGCAACACTGAGCGTTGCGTAATGTCCCGAAGGGGAGCCATTTTCCCACGTAATGCTTCTTCGAAATCGATTTGAAGTAATTTATTACATTTTCGAGTGAGGGTCAATGGAGATATTTGCTATCCTGTGCTATTGAACTGAATATTAATTGCGAGAACAAGCTTTAACTTCTAACACATACCGTGGGTAATAGTGCCCGAATAATGCCGGCAAAATGTTATATCTAAATATATTTTTTAATTTGTTATGTTTGCATTTGTTTATAAATTTTTTTCGCTGTTTGAGAGAACCCTTTAAGTATTTCTTTTTGATTTTTTTATTTTTGTTGTTATTGTTATTCTATTCTGCATACTCTTGGTCCGCACCTTTTTTTTGCTTATATGTAATATTTTGTGTACGTAAAAATCGTATCCGTGAGCGTATTTTTTTTTTTTTTTTTATAAGTAATTCATTAAATATTAACTGTTCAATTATCATTAACTATTTTTGGTTGAATGATGTTATTGTTTTTATAGCGCTTGCATTTCCATTCTTTATGGCCATTTTTAGGTTGTAATTCACAATATCCCGTGCCGGAGCATCCACGGCCCGACGTATGAACCTCCGAACACTTCTTTTTGATTAGTTTCATTATTCCATTAATTTATTTTATGTTGATTATTTCTGTTTTGACTAATACAATTAGAAGCTGATGAGTAATTCAATTGGTTTAATATCAAATTCGAAGTTCGGGAGTACGAATTCGGGTATCAACGGACTTTCCCGAATTCGTGTTATATTTACTAATTTAAATTGATAAAATTACCGGCTGTGAGATGTTCTTGTAGTTCCACCATATGTGGGGAAATATAGAACTGTGAATTTCTCGGAATTTGAAATCGCTAATACGTCGTGTACTGGTTGGTCATACCCATTCCTTTCATCGGGAAGATGCCTATGTTCTTGATGTGATAATATAACTGACTAGCATCTGCCCGCTACTTCGTTCGCGTGGTAAAGTTACCTCCGTTTAGGAGGACTTCAGTGACATACACACGTACAGAAGAAATCTATACTTGTCTATACTAATATTATAAAGAGGTAAAGTTTGTGAGTTTGTGACGTTGTAGGGGGTAATCTCAGGAACGTTTGGTCCGATTTGAAAAATGCTTTCAATGTTATATTGCTCATTTATCAAGGATGGTTATAGGCTATATATCATCACGCTAAGAACAACAGGAGCGGAGAACTAATGAGGAATGTTTAAAAATTTGGGGTTTTTTCTTCTTGAGAGCTTCCACTGCGTGTTAGCATTAGTCCCAAGTAACTATTCCACGCAAACAAAGTCGCGGGCAGAGGCTAGTAACATATATATAGAGGAAAAACAAAGCATAGGTAAATAAAAACGCTAAGCGAGAATTAAGTATTAATGCTTGTTTGAAGTAAGTATCAGGGATAGTGTAGGTACAGGTTAGTTGCCCTACGAAAGCCGGGCATTACCAAGAAATCTCGAATTGTGAATGCTTATGTGGAGTAAAGCGCAACTAAGCACGACGATATGCAACAGTTCTAATGATGTCTACTATTGTTTGTGGTATACATTCGCTTTTCTTGTAAAACTTTTTTCGCACTTTTTTCCTGACTGGCCTCCACAGATTCGCACTACTAAGGCGAGTACTTAAGACACTTTATCGCTTGGCAATGAGCTCAAGGGTGTCAATGTGGCCGAACCTCAGTTTTGGCTGTTTCCTTGTTAGAGCACCTTGAATCTGTCTAAGCGAAATTAAGCTAGCTAGGTACAAGTATAAGTTTTCGTGAGACACACGAAGAACATGTAGGTGTTAGGGTCACTTTGAAGCTATTACTGGTTTTAGCATGAATGGGTCGGCTCGCCCGGAGTATTACCACCCTACTCCACTGTTGTCGTTTTAGCGACTTTGTTGCTAGATCTAGCGGATTATGTGTATGTTTAACGAATTTTTTTTCAATCTAGCGAATTAAAAAAAATAGCGAATTCTAGCGACTAATTGAATATTGAAAATATATAATTATTTTGGTACTAATTTAACTATGAGTACCTGGGCGACCGAACATAGCTCGGTTCTCTAAAAAAAATTCAATTAAAAAAAGATATCTCTCTTATAATTATAATAATAAAATTATTTGTTTAATTAAAATAAATTGCGAAATTTGTCTTACAAAATTATCATTTCTTACAAAAAAAAAAATGTGTACTCGATTTCCATCTGAGCTATTTTTGTTTTGACGGCGCAGGCGAAATTTACCTTTATATTCTAGCTATATTTTTTCATTGCCTGAAAACTTAGTTTAAAAAAGTTTTGTATGAATTAAATCTAGCTAGATCGATTTGTCGTCCCCGAAACTACCAACATACTAAGTTTCACGAATATAGATGACGCCGTTTCCGAGATCCTGAATATATAAAAATATACAAGAATTGCTCGTTTAAAGGTAAGATAGATGAGATAATACAGCTAAATACAAGAATTTCTATTGTTCTTTTTGGAATTCTCCTACCAGAATGACTTTTGATTCGGGGTTTAATCGGTTACATGCATGTCACTCTATATGATATATTTATCATATATGATATTACTTTTTTTTATATGATATGACTCTCATATAATGATATATGAGATATCGTTTTGTCGTTAACTTTCATTCATTCACTACCACGACAAAGAGAAAGAAAAAATCTGGTAATATGTTACTGTTTCGCAAAACAAAACTGTCTTTCTTAGTTTCTTTGTTCAATTGTAATCGTTGATATTAAAGTATAATAAAAAGCTTATGCTCAAAAGTAAAATAAATAAATAGAATTATAGACCAAAATGGAAACAACAAGAAGAGTTCTAACGTGGCTAAAACCTTTTTTTTTATATCATATAGGAGGCAAGTGAATATGCCGAGCACCTGTTGTTAAGCGATCACCACCGTCCATAGACACTAGAAACCCCAGAGTAGTCGCAAGTGCGTTGCCAACCAGTGTTTGGAGGAATAGAGAGAAAGGGAGAGGAGAGGGGAGGGAAGATGAATCCCCGGCGTTCTCACTGACCGAACGAAACGCAACAATGCAAGCACTGTTAATTCACGTCGGTTTTCTGTGAGAGGGGTGGTAGTACCCCGGACGAGCCAACCCATTCATGCTGAAACCAATAATAGTTTCACCGTGGCTCTACCACCTGCAAAACCCGTTATAACTGATACAATTAAAACCTTTTGCTCGTTTTGTCACAGTGAAGTTATACGCAGTGTAGTATTTTCAACATATTTTCTACCACGAAATATTATGAAATGTGTAGCGATTTCTGGCGGATTTTTTAATCGTGTATTTTTCAAAATCTAGCGATTTTCTACTTGCCGTTGTTAGACTTTTTTATTTCTTAAACGGCAACACTGCCCGACCCACAGAAACACTAACGTGAAGTAACAGTGCATTGTTGCATTTTGTTCGGTCATTGAGAGTGCCGGAGACCCACCTTTCCCCTTCCCTCCTCCTCTCCCTACTCCCCCAAACACAGGCTGGCAACGCACTTGCAACTCCCCTGGAGTCACTAAAGTGTATGGACGGCGGTGATCACTCAACTAATCACTTTAAAAATGTACATGTATCGTGTATAACAACTAGGTTAATCTAATCTAAACCCGTTTATTATTGTAATAAAACCGTTGCCCAGTCGTGGGATGCTTAATAAGACTGAATAAGAGGAGGTGATAAAAGATTTAGGTCAATTTGTGATAAAATATATAGCATTAAACTTGAAGATATCCTGAGGGGTTCAATTATGATTCCTGCGATATGTGTGGTCAGTTCTGTATTCGAGATTTTATGATGCAATATATATGAAGGTGTTAGAGCTATTCTTGGTTTCAGTATGAATTGGTCAGCTCGCTAGTACCACACTCTCACAGAAAACGGACGTGGAGTAACAGTGCTTGCATTGCTTTCCCCCTAAACACAGTCTGGCAACGCACTTGCGACTCACCTGGTATTGCTATTTTGCATAGACGGTGGTGATCATCCATCTGTTCGTTTGTCTCATATGATATATATATAAAAAATCTGCAATTTAGTAACCTGTGTAGTAATGTCATACTAGGCAAACGAACAGGTGGATCATCTGATGTTAAGTGATCACCACCATCTATGGATACCAGCAACACCAGAGTAGTCGCAAGTGAGTTGCTAGCCTGTGTTGGTTGGGAAGGGGGAGGGGGAATGGGAAGAGGAGAAGGGAAAAGTGAGGAGAGGTGGGCCTCCGGCACTCTCACTGACCGAACGAAACGCAACAATGCAAGCACTGTTACCACACGTCGGTTTTCTCTGTGAAGGTAGTACTACCCCAGATGAGCCGACCCATTCATGCTGAAGCCAGTGATAGCTTCAGCGTGTCTGTACCACCTACTAAATTATATAATATCAAAACTATAATTTAAATCAAATAAGACAGTGGTAAGGACTGCAACAGAAGTAATTTAAAACCTATACTATAATGTATTAATTAATATCATATTATAAAACGGTAAAGTTTGTGACGTTGTAGGGGGTAATCTCAGGAACTACTGGTCCGATTTGAAGAACTCTTTCAGTGTTATATAGCTCTATTATCAAGAAAGGTTATATGCTATATATCAATATGCTAAGACCAATGCGAGCGGAGCACCGGAGCAGAAAAATGTTTCCAAATCAATGCTTTTTCCTTCCGCTCTTTTAGCTTCCGCTGCGTGTTAGCGTTAGCCCAAAGTAACTATTATTACGCAGACGACGACGAGGGCGAAAGCTAGTGATGAGATAAATGTGTTCTCTATTGAATTTTCATATGAATTATAGTGAAGTGACTATATTTCAATTCCAGAATTTGTGTATCAAAATTATTAAATTAAAATTAGTATTAGTATGGTTTTCACATCTATTTGAACGCTTATAAAGTTTGTTAGTTACATGTACATAAGCCCCTGTACTACGCGTTGTTACGCTGACGTAAGCCGCGCAAGCGCAATACGATTGGTCATGCTTACGTAGCATGTCATGACGCGAAATCGTAACTTTATATCCTGTCAAAAATAGCGATCAAAGCGCCTTAAGAAGTTTTCACTTTAAAAAAGTAGAATCCATATAAAATTCGTATGAAACAGCAAAATTAGTTGCAGCTGAACGAATCCTCTATCCATAATTGTCACGTTTTAATATAAACTAGTTTTTTTCGATATTCAGTTAGTGAGAAAAGTCGAACGTTCCAGAATAAGGTGCGGATCTTTTATTTTTATCTTCGGGTAAATCTCATTTCCATTTTTTCTAATTAAGCTAATATCTTTTCATCTAGAGATCGTTTGGAATAATGGATGGCGGTTAACGTTTTCTATAGCTTGATGGTACTTTTATTGGTAGTTAATTCGAGAGGTCAAGATCATTTTGAATCAATAATGACGCAGCAGTAGGTCAATAATGAGCTGTAGGGAGATGAATTAAATGATGGTAGAAGAAGTTTTTTTTTAATATCATACAGGAGGCAAACTAACATGCGGGTCACCTGTTGTTAAGGGATCACCGCCGTCCATAGACACTAGTAACCCCAGAGGAGTCGCACGTGCGTTGTCAGCCTATGTCTGGGGGAATGTAGAGGGGAGGGTAGATGTGCCTGTTACTTCACGTCGGTTTTCTGTGAGAGGGTGGTGCTAACCTGGGTGAGTCGACCCATTCATGCTGAAACAGCTGATATAGCTCTAGCTGATATAGAAGAACTCACTGACCGACATATCACAATGCACAGCCCGAGCTATTAGTGCAAGGACCGTGAAAGTTTGTAAGCAAATTCCTTTTACATTGTAGGTCAGTAACTAAGGAAGGATTATTGAAATTCACGTGACAGTTTGTAAGCAAATTCCTTTTACATTGTAGGTCAGTAACTAAGGAAGGATTATTGAAATTCA
>JACEII010000109.1:726631-741622 GCA_014332785.1 Antheraea mylitta | reverse complement strand
TGCAAGTCCACCCTTAGCTGCCTGGCTAGGGTGGGAATCCGTAGGATTTTCCCCATGAAAAAAAAATACTAGCGATGCGTTGTATAGCGGCCTGTGTATATCTAATATTGATATTTTGTATTGAGATTCTGCAACCCATCATATGTTTGATGAATCAATAAACTGTTTAAAAAAAGTGCGTGTAACAGTCACACGCGATTGAAGTAAAACTTGTTATTTAAGTTCCGAATTAGCTGATAGATGATATTTGGGGTGTAAGGGGTGTCGAGTAACATCTTAAGACTTGAGACACCCAAGCCAACCTTACCTGCACGTGGTGCACCCTGCTGAATAACGAACGAGGCAATGGCGAAAGCGGGGTGGTAGGGTTTTACAGCCCGACTGGGTCGCAACCACCATGCATATGGTGAAAAATCCCGTCATAGTGCCTCGCTTCTGCGCAATGCGTTTCGGGATCAGCCTTTGCATATCCAGTACCGGGTGACTTTCGTCATTATGGCCGGCATGACAGCGGCGACCGGCGATGAATAATCTGTCTTTCGGTGGTTGCCGATGTTTTTGGATTGTACTATGCTTAACATCAGGCATAGTGCTGTCACTATGTCGTGCTTCGATAAAAATAAAAAAAAAATTACAAATAACGAAGCTTTGATTTCAATTGTTACTTACATTCAAACTAGGTGGCAGCACGGTCGTGCGCCCATATATGCATATTTAATTCTATTGTATGATTTTTATTATTATTTAATATTTTATATTATTATTTTTTAATTTATTTGTTTATAAACAATTCATTGACAAAATAAAAATATTTCAAAAACTGGATAGGTACAGAAAAGTGACGCCATATTTCCGTAACGGACTTCCTTTGCATTGTCGTTTTTTACCTCCTGGTCACGCCTAAACAAGTTCTTTTTTCGAACTGATTATATTACTGATCTAGCAAAGTCTTGGCGTGGCGGTGCAAAACACGAACATTGCACTATTAACGAAATACTCAAAAACATTTGCAACCCTATTTATATAAACCTAAGATTCAACCTGTTTTGTAGGCCATTTGTTCTACTAGTGTTACGCGGCATGAGCCGGTGTCATAGTGCCGTTTGATAAATGCCGCCATACACCCCATGGTTGAATTTTTGTATTTAATAAACGTGAATATTTATGTAATAAAATAAATAAACAGTCATTATTTTATGGAACAAATTTGTAATGCTTTATCTTTTCATTATGCTGAAGCTGATTCCAGTCTTACTCTGTTTTTTATGCATATAACTTATACAAAACAATTTCGATGATTCCTATCTGTCTGGCGTCCTGTGACGCTTCAATTTTTTATATATTCGCTATTTACCATTGTAAAAATAATGAATAACATATAACGAAGCAGTGAACAACAAAGCTGTTCGTTCAATCAAGGCAATATTTATCAAACATAAATACTGATAGATCCAATAATGTATTTGTAAGAATTTCAGCATATTCGGCGTTTTTGTTTGGGCTTATTTGATATACTACTTATGAGATTTATTTATCTTAATAAAGAGGGCAAAGGCACATTAATATAATCAAAATTCATAGTATTTATATATTCATTTTCATATTGGTTAGGTTTTTCTGATTACTGTTTATTTTAGATTTTTGAAAATTTTAACTTCTTCAGTTTCCAAATATCTTGTTGATTTAAATGTTCAAAAATAATGAAAGAAATCCTATTACCAAATCGGGATTGACTGTTGATAAAATACAAATACAGAAGAATACAGAAGTTAAAATAAAAAAAGCCGAAAGGTATATTCAATTTGTAAAACTCAATTTAACACTATTAATTTAAAATCATCAATTTATTAAGTTACAAAAAAAACCATTTGGACCATTTTAAAGAATGTTATCTCCAATTTACTCAAAAAAAAAAAACAATATTTTGAACGAGTAATAGAAAAAAGTTATAGTCAGGAGCGCTGTTTTGAGGGATATTAAAAATTTTACCATTTATATTAATTAATTTCTAAGTATTTACTCAAAAAAAGTGCGTAGGTAAGTAAACTTTTTTGTTATTGATGACATACTGGCTGGATGTAAAAAAAAATTTGATTGTTTTGTTTTTTTTTTCATAAAATTCAAATGACTGCGAATTTGTTTTAATTTAAGTGCGTTTTAATTGCTAGGTTTAGTCTTGATTTTATAATTTTACCAACCATTTAAATAAAGTTAGCGACAAAATTGAATTGTTAGATATTCTTTACGTCATGAAGCGACGTCATTTGAGGGCAGATGAAATGAAAAGAGCTGTTTAGTTTCTTATGTATCTTAGTTTCTACAATATATTCTAATATTGTTCATTTCTGTTATTAAAAGAACTTACAAAGACAACAGCTGTTATTGTTACATCATAGAACCCTAATGATATTATTTTAAAAATAAAATACAACGTTATAATTTGAAGAACCATCCTAAAATTTAAATTAGTACATGTTGCTTAGACTTTTTTGATGAGTGTATTTCCAAATCGTCCAATCTCACGTGGACTGTCTTATATATAGTGTAACTCGTTAGTAGCCACCAACATTCTTACAAGACAGTCATTACTCGATTCACGTTCTTAATCAATAAAAAAAAATTGGTGCTTAATATTAGACCTAATTATCTCGAGAAACGCATAAGTAATATACACTAAACGTCGAGTGATTTACGCAAAAACGAACTAGTGTAATAAATGTCCCGCACTTCGGCTCACGCCTCGGTTTCCATTGTTCGACCGTACGGCGGCGTTCTCACGATACGTAGTTGAATAATGATCAACCTTAAAAAGGTTCCATTTAAAACCAGATTAGGACTCTCTCGGCAGCGGCTCAAGCCTAGGTCCATTTCTTCGGCGTGGAGCCCTTGAATACGCTGCTCACGCGATACAGTGACACTAAATCTTACATCACTGCTACAGCATCACACACATCACCTATACACATGTGCACGCCTACACGCTTACACGCTTTTTTTCTTTTTCAGAGAAATAAACGACAAAGAGTTCTACCCTTATTTTTCCTTATCCTATCCTATGCTATATAGTTTAGAGGAATTTATCCGACACAAAATACATATACAAGTTGCTGAGGCACGCATGCTTGGTACACATGCATGTTTCAATAACTCATATACGTATATCCAGATAGCTTAGCTCAGATAGGTCGCGATTTTTGCACAAAACAGGCAACGACCCAAGCCGAGGTGTGCCGTGCAACCTTGAGTTAGTCACCCAAACATTCCAAATCGGTTGAGTGCCTTCAGCGCTCGCCTCAATAGTTCGGTGAAGCTGTAAAGACCTTTCCAGGTCAACAGCGTTTTTTTTTTAAAAAAAAGGCCCATTTAAAGTTGTCTATTGAATTTAGGCCTGATTTTTTAAGTTTAAAAGTATCGTTTCCATATTTTAAAAAGTTTTGGAATAAATTTTAACTAAGGTTCTATTTGTTGTTTATTAGTGTTTGTTTTGATATTATTATTTTATATATTAAAAGTCACTATGAAGTATCATATTCTAAAATACTGCTAGTGTTTAACTATGTACATGGTATATATCGAATATATTATAAATACATTGCCGAATATATGTAAGCGCATCAATTAAAACGACTGCATGTACTTGGCTAAGTATTTATCAATATTCTTTGTAATTGGCGGAATGACGTTTGTATTAAAAATTGTACGGAATACAGAAAAAAATGATATTAAAATATCCACACAAAGAGTGAATAAGTGAGACAGAAGACAGAAAAATGCTCAAAAATATTTACGGAATTTATAGATTGGCGTTCAGTTGTTTAGTTGGCATCATTTTTTACCACACGGTCGTGTCATCAAAAAAAACTTGGTCTCATTCGTTTCGTTGCACTTCCATGCGGACTTGGGACACGCAACTAGTGATAAAGATATTCTGAGAACAGTATTGATTATTTTAATCAAATTATGAAAGACCTCGCGTTATTCAGCGTCATCGCCCAAGTCTTATGTATCATCTAGATTCATACACTTTCTCAATTTTCATTAGCCTTCAACTTCAAATCAAATATATTTTATTCAGTTTAGGCCCTAATAAAGCACTTATAACTGTCAAAACTACCACCGGTTCGGAAAACAACCCAGTCATCGAGAAGAACCGGCAAGAAACTCGTTCGGGTACACTTTTTTAACAAATATATTTTCAACTAGCTGACCCGTGCAACTTTGTTTGCACCAAATTGGTTATCACTGGTTTCAATTGTATTATTAAACGCGAAAAAATTGAATAAAACTGATACCCGATTGCAGCCACAACTATCGTTTCCAATTGTGAATCTAAACTATCCACGGACTCACTCAAACATATACCCAGATTATATGTGTTTTTTTTTAATAAGTCTAGAACCCATTCTTAGCATCATCTACTAGGATCAATTAAAGTAAAAACTAACATACATAAAGCTAAATAAATATCTCTACTACTTACTTTATCATAACTATCTTCAACTTGTATTAAAACCTTTTTATACTCCATTATATTTAAGAAAAATATATGAATACCGCATCGAAGCGTCAAACATAGCGTCGAAGCCTCAACTGTTACTTGCTTGTAGCTTTTCTAACTAATCTAAGATTTAGAAACTGTTTCGAAAACGAATTTTAAATATATTTCCAATGTATTTCTATAAATAATATCTGTACCACTCACAATATAGTACCTATCACCTTTTGGTAATTTATTTATATTGATATGTTTCTATTATAGATTATTCTACGTTGTTACACTTAATATTTGGCGTTAAATTTGTAACGTGTATTTGTCACACTTGATATTGGCGAAATTGCCTACATAAGCAGAGGTCATAGAGGAAAGAATCAATCAAGCCCGTTTTATATATTATATTCTTCCGAACAACGTGCGGGCTACCAGGCTGCCGGTAAACGTTGCGTTTATTTGTGCATATCGTACCTTTATAGACTAAAATATTGATTTTTAAATAATTTTAAGATGTTTCTTTTTCACTTCCTTTGAAACGTTATTAAAATGGAATTCATATTGAAAGACATTTTTTTTATTGACAATAATGTACTTGATGCTATTTTTTGTAAATAAAAATAAAAGTAATCTTAAACCATGTTAGAATAGCAGTAATTTTATTATTATTATATTTAGGAATAACGTAATATATATTCTTGTTCTTCCAACGTTGCCGGCTCTTGTACTAAGGTATCGCAAAAGAGTCTAGTTACGTTAACTACAAATTTTTGGTTTTCCTTTTCCCGGAGAATACCTTGTGTTTTATGGTCCAAAAAGATGTAGCCTTGTAATATTAGTTATCACTGTGTCAAGTTTCGTCAAAATTGGTTCAGTACTTTTAGAGTAAAACGTGTTCACAGGGACAGACAAATTGACAGACAGCCAAAAATTGTAAAAAGATTATTTCTGGCTTCTATATCGATAACAAAGTCTACACCAATTAAAATTTTCAAAAAATATTTAATGTACAAATTTCACCTTATTACACTTTTATTATAGTATATATACATCATAAAATCGTTTTCAGTGGATGCACAGAGAGGAGTCAATTCCAGACATCACTATCGTTTTTTTTTTTTTTCGAAATGTCTACGCTATTGACCCAGCAGGGTCTTAACAGCTTCACCGGACTACGCACATCACTATCGTCCACATATTGATCCACTCTATAATATCCTTTTGACAATAAAACCCGTTTGACGTGGCGCTTAAACTTCCAATCTAGTAAATCGGTAACATGCTTTAGGACTTTATTGTAAAACCATCACTATTACCAATAATCTATTTCTGGTTTTGCTAAGTTGGAAACATGGGACGGCCAGTTTGTTACAATTTCTAGTATTTACATTATGCCGGTCTTTTACTAAATGCAGTTTTTCAAAGTTTTTATGGACGTAAATTAAATTATCAACAATGTATTGGGAGGTTATAGTTCAGATACCGAATTCCTGGAGCTACTTTTTTGATTATTTGCGGTGTCCCATATTTTATATTGCTCGAACTTGATTTCCATGTTTTGTAGAAATAATGGCTTTAACGTGATCTGACACCACATTAATGTGTGTAAGTTTGAATCCTTGCCAATGTGCTAAAACTTTCGGTCAAGAAAAGCATCATGTTGAAACCATAACAATATATATTTTGATGAGACAGTTCAAACCATCTTTAAAGGCCTAATATAATTCATAAATTGCCAACATTACCCATGTAATTGGAAAAGTAAAATACTGTTCGTTATACACTGATCCTTTGTGCAAATATATCATTAATTCTCGCGTCAGCTCTTTGAGAAGAATGAAAACAGAACGCGGCGGCGCTGAATCAATTGTACGTGACTAGAATCATTCGGTGGAGATAACAGACCGACAATACGTGAGTAATGAGGGAGAGTTGCAAAAACTGTGTGGACCAATTAAAACACAGGATTTCCGTTTCACACACACTTTTTATAGTGCTTTTCGAATATGCTTATTAAATAATACTTGATTACTTACAGACTAAAGTATGGGCAATCGATTCCTGCCGTTGTATATTACCTCCACCGTTATCAAGTGGATAATTAATCTAATATCCACAACATTAGATTAGGAAAAAAATATATTGTAAAGAGGTAAAGTTTGTGAGTTTGTGACGCTGTAGGGGGTAATCTCAGGGACTACTTGTCTGATTTGAATAATTCTTTCAGTGTTTATGTACCTCATTTATCGAGGAAGATTATAGGCTATCATCACATATATAGGATACAATCACGTTAATGCCAATAGGAGCGGAAAACAAATGAAAAATGTTACAAAATCGGGATTTTTCTCCTTTTGAGAGCTTCTGCTGTATGTGTGCGAAGTCTAGTAACTCTAGTAACAAGAGCTAGTAACTTACAAATTATATAAATAACGAAAGAGAAAGTGGTTAAATTATCAGTGCGCTAAATTATTGTATTTACACGTATATAACATGATGAATTCTTTAACGAACCTTACTTTATTAGAGGAATAGGACACTTTCTTACCTTTAATAGCCTCTCCACGCACGTTTGATATACATGTCTCTGTCTATTTCGATAGCCTTACTTTAAATCCAATGTCTATTGAGAGTTTAACTTGATATAATAAACTCAGCGTACTGTAGTTAATACGGACGTGGATTGATGTGAGTCCTAAAAACTTTCTTACGAATTTATTCCACTTTCACGTGCCCTTTTGTACGCCCGTCACAATAAGTACAATGAGCCGTTGATCTGACGCCCGCTCTCTGACGAGGGTTAGGGCTCTGTCGTGTCAACTTCACTGTGTCGTCGGTACTTTACACTTAAAGGCCTGTTGCAAGCCTATGATGGATGCTGGCTTATTTTTATCACGACTATTCTCAGACGATATAATCTTTATATAGAGATTGTGTCCCATACGAACTTTGCCTTGGCTTTTGAGTTCAATTTCGACAAGTTATTGTAATAAGTATTTTGAGGTGGTAGAGCCACGCTGGAGCTATTATTGGTTTTAGCATGAATGGGTCAGCTCGCCCGGGGTAGTACCACTCTCTCGCCGTGAAGTTACATTGTTGCATTACGTTTCGTTCGATCAGTGAGAGCGTCGGAAGATCACCTCCTCCTCCTCCCTCTCTATTCCCGTCACCCCGAAACAAAGGCTGGCAACTCACTTGCAACTCCCCTGGTGTTGTTGGTGTCTATGGACGGTGGTGATCACTTAATATGAGGTGACCCACCTGTTCATTTACCTCCTATGTTATAAAAAATGGCAAAAGACTAATGTAATCCAAAGAAGAAATAGCCTAAAACCATCTAGGAAAAATTCTAAGGCATTGCATTCAATAGTTGTAATGCGATTGGGCCTCAAACGAATTGTATGTTCTTTGTATATAGGTACGTACAGAAAAGAGCTAGGGAAATGTTTTCACAGACTGTCACAAGTCTTAGTAAGCGTGTTCATGTGTCTCTCGAGACTTAACGAGGTATGTAAGGGGTTCTTAATGGGTATTTGTCGGATTTAAATCAACTTTTAAAAGCTTGTGTTTTTAGTTGATTATATAATAAGTGTATGCGGTTTTATGTCAATGTAATGTAGATAATTTTATGTATGTTTGTAAAATATTTGTATAAATAAGTATGAAAAGATAAACCAGATCGAGTTTGTTGCCGTTTTTTCTCGGTGACTACACTAGACTGGACACTACAGTTTTATTACAAAAACGGGCAGGTCGAGCAATCTATGCTTTTTTTTTCGATATGACTACGCTACTGACCTAGCAAGGTTTTAACAGCTTCACCGGACTACACAATTATATGGATATACACACATCAAAAAAGTCTAAGCAACATCGATCTATATGTGATCGACATTACAAATTTTACCATTTATATTAATTAATTTCTAAGTATTTACTCAAACAAAGTGCGTAGGTAAGTAAACTTTTTTGTTATTGATGACATAATGGCTGGTTGTAAAAAAAAATTGATTATGTTTTGTTTTTTCATAAAATTCAAATGACTACGAATTTGTTTGAATTTAAGTGCGTTTTAATTGCTACGTTTAGTCTTGATTTTATAATTTTACCAACCATTTAAATAAAGTTAGCGACAAAATTGATATTCTTTACGTCATGAGGCGACGTCATTTGATGGCAGATGAAATGTAAAGAGCTGTAGGGATGTTGCAAGCGGGAAGTAATCAATCTCAGGTATCTCGACATTTTGGCATTCATAGAAGTATTATTTGTCGTCTTTGGCAGCGCTACAATAATACAGGAGAACCCGCTGAACAGCATCCAGGCCGTAAAAGTAGTACAACCATTCGGCAAGAGCGGTACATACAACTGACTGCGAGACGCCAGCCGATGTTAACCGCTCGAGAGATAAGTTTGAGGCTACAAATTTCAAGTTGTGTTGATGTAAGTTCTCAAACTGTGCGAAATCGACTGCATGAGTACGGCCTACGTGCTCGACGCCCAATCAGGGGACCACCGATACGTCATGGGAATCGCGCTCGTCGATATGAATGGTACAGAGAACGCATCACATGGACCCAGGAACAATGGGATAAAATTATGCTTTCCGATGAGTCGCGATTCGGGTTTAAGCCTGATACAAGAAGGGTGCGAGTGTATCGTCGGCCCGGATGTACTGAAAGGCTCAGGTGCGTTCAGGAAGTTCATCCGTACAGCGGCTCAACAGTTATGTTATTATGAAGGGCGGGTATTGTGAAGAACAGTCGAACTGAGATCGGTTTTGTAAATGGAAACATGAATACTGAAAATTACATTGAGGATATTCTCAGACCTTATGTCTACCCATTTGCATAAACCTTTGGCTCCGATTTTAGGTTAATGCATGACAATGCGCGTTCACATACAGCTCGGCGAACCAGTGAATACTTTGCAACGGAGAACATCCGGGTATTGCCGTGACCTGCACAATCGCCAGATCTCAACCCCATCGAGCATGCATGGGACATGCTCCAGAGACGTGTTTTGAAGGACTTGGACGGAGCGACAACAACCCAATAGCTGAAGGATTTGCTACAATTCCATTGGGAGCGAATACCGCAAGATGACATAAACAGTCTCATTAATTTAATGAATAATCATTGCCAACAAGTTCTGAATAGCAGAGAAGACCATACTTTGTATTAAATTGTTCTATTCTTTCACAATAAATACATTTACTTTAGAAATTTCATTTTATAAGAAAAAAGTTTAGTTTCTTATGTATCTTAGTTTCTACAGTATATTCTAATATTGTTCATTTCTGTTATTAAAAGAACTTATAAAGACAACAGCTGTTATTTTTACATCATAGAACCCTAAAGATATTATTTTAAAAATAAAATACAACGTTATAATGTGAAGAACCATCCTAAAATTTAAATTAGTACATGTTGCTTAGACCTTTTTGATGAGTGTAGATTATAAAGAGGTAAAGTTTCAGACGTTATGACATTGTAGGGGGTAATCCCAGGAACTACTGTCCCGATTTGAGAATTTCTTACAGTGTTATATAGTTCATTTATCAATGATAGTTATAGGCTATATGTTATCACCAATGAAGAATGTGTCAAAATCGGGGTTTTTTTCCTCTTGAGAGCTTCCGCTGCGTGTTAGCGTTATGCCAAAGTAACTATTCGAAACGGACGAAGTCACGGGCGGAGCTACGTACTTAATATATTTAATAAACAAATATTTAATGAATAAGGCAGTCATCCGATGTATCCAATGGAGTATTAACTGACACATCATACCCAGTTGGATGGCTCGTTAACGGAAGGTCCAGTAAATAGGGCGCATGACCTGTGATAGGAACCCAATCTGTAGTCAGGCCAAGCTGTTAAGACCTTGGTGGGTGAATAGCGTAGTCAGATCGAAAAAAAGGAACCCAATCACATTTCGTGGTGTGTGTAAAGTTCCTTAAGATCACCAATTCCGCATTAGGGACCTGCTACTCTGCGTCATATATTCAACGGGGCGGGATGGGAAATGGGATCTGTAGACGCACACGTAGATACGGCTTTGAGTGCCCAGGTCCACGCGTGGCCAAAGGATGGAAAAGGAAGGATTGCAGCTCCATGCAGATCAAACGACCTTCAAGAATTGCACTGACCCGGGGGACGGGAGGGCGTCCGTACCCCCCGGAATAGGTTGCCGGCACGACGAACCTACCCAAGATTATGCGCGGCATGGTGAGGCAGCCTCTCATGGTGGTTATTTATAATTGGGTCCCTGTATGCGGGTGGCCAGCGGAAAAACCGTTTCTACAGATCTCCCATGCTGCCGAGTCAATGCAGCTCCCTTAGGTGGTGAGCCGTTGAAGAATCACAGTGGTACCTGTATCAAGACGAAAGTTACCCGGCAGCTGGTTATGCACAGGCTAATCACGAAACGCGACGCACAGAAGCGTATCACTATGACGGGCTTTTTCGCCAAATACATGGTGGTTGCGATCCAGTCAGGCTGTAAAACCCTACGACCCCGCTTTCGCCATTGCCTTGTTCGTTATTAAGCAGGAAGCACCACGAGCATCAGAGGTTGGCTTGGGTGTCTCATTTCTTATGATGTTATTCGACACCCCCTAAATGTAAAATAAATAAACATTATTTTATTTAATGGAACAAATTTGTAATGCTTTATCTTTTCATTATGCCATAGCTGATTCCTGTCGTAATCTGTCTTTTAAGGCTTATAGCTTAGACAAAACAATTTGGATATTTCACGTCTGCCTGGCGTTCCGTGACGGCTCATTTTTTTTCTTACATATATGAACAGCTAACTTAGATTAACCTAGACACATTCTCGTTGTGGCACCGAAGGTAACAGCCCAAGCGGAAGTTCGGCCACTCTGGCACCCTTGAGCTCGTTACCAAGCGACGAAATGTCACAAAGTGCTCACTTTAGTAGTCCGGTGAAACTTTGAAAGACCATCAGTCCAATAGCATCAGTTCGATAAAAAAGATATGTTTGAATGAATTTGAAATAACAGAACTCGGTGAAAAGCATAATCCAGTAATTCATATGGATTTACGAACAATGGTCGTTGAAACTGCTGGATTCTTTTAAATTAAAATACAAAGCTTCGTTTTAGAATCGAAATTTTTCTTACAGGGCCGCAATTAGAATTATTAAAAATTAAATGCAGATTTTGATCTTGAGCATTTTCATTTGTGGTTCAAATGTATTTTTTATAACTATCTTCGCTAGGTTTTGCTCGTGGCTTCGCTTGCGTTAATGTAGAGTGTACAAGTGTGAGTGTTGCTTTTAACCACTCAAGAGCCTTTTGTTCAAACAGAATATATATATTTTGCTCACTGTTTCGTCCCCGTCAATTTTGATTTCAAATGCGAGTGTCAGTTTGTTTTGTTTTACTCTGCAGACTCTTGGTCCGTACTTTTTTCGATTACGTGTTCTGTGTTGTATACGTAAAAAATGGTATTCGTGAGCAAATCTGTTTCTTTTTTATTCATTTATCTAATTTTATTTAAGTATTAACTATTTCAAGTTTAGGACGATATTATTTTTATAGCGGTTGCATTTTTAAACTTTTGTGGCCATCTGTAGATTCTAATCCACATGACAGTTTGTTTGTTTGTCATGATTTCAACTAATCTTCGTGATATTTTGCATTATTGTCAAGGTAACTTTCTTCTAGAAAACAGTATTGTTTCAACCAAGCAAAGTCGCGGGCAGAAACTACTTAGTAATAAAACATTTGATAAAAGAAATGATCTTTCGCTTGCTATCCCAAGCCTGCGTGACAGACAGACGGCAGATGAGGGTGAGACAGTTTGTACACAGACTATTCACCTATTCACCGCACGCGTTCATTTCGGCCTTGGGTGATAAAAATAATATTCAGGCTTATGGAAAATTCATTTTGAAATTATTCTTCTTTTGGCGCGTTAAGTAAAAATGATAAAAATAAATTTTTACGATCACGGAAAACCGACACCCTGAAGTTAGCTATAGTCAACATTTTGTTTCTTTGTATTTGTTGTTTGTATTTCTTTGTAATAAAACTTTCAATGTATTAAATACCTATTTTCTATTGTTAGTGTCGTTTTTTCTACAAACGTGGAATAAGGCGAAAGATAAAATTTTTGAATAAAAGATTTTTTATCTTGTTACGCCAAAGAAGTATAACTTCTGACGCGTGTACATAAATACACACACACACATTTTTTTAATTAATTGACCTAAGATATAGGGAAATATAATTATTTCGTTGCATAACTAGTTGATTCGGACACGCGTTGCTTAAAATAGTGCCCCATAAAGTAAATTTAAAAAGAAATTAAAAAGATAAACTTGGTGTCATCTATGAGATCTACCTATAACAATCGGTTCGACAGTCTTCGGTCAACAAAGTTATTTTATAGCGCCATCTGTTCTAGACTGATGGAACTTACAATTAATGACAATAATCAACATTGACAATCATTTAATTTGTACATAAATATAATAAGAATGAAAACTAACGTGTCTGTATTATCCAGATGTGATAAAAAAATAGTTGCAGATGTCTAGGAATATGTAATAAATTACATATCAATTTTTAGAAATGTCTGTCTCTCGATATGTTTGTTCAGTTACGCATCACTGCTACAGTACTACGTACACGATAAAACCTCACCAAGAAAATCATAAAGCATATCCTCGAGTAACATTTAGTACTAGCTTCATTAAAATCGATTCACTATATCAAAGTTATTGTAATTTTAATGACGGCTCGAGTTAAGTACGAGAGAAGAGTAGGTAAGCAAATGCAATTCAATCTCTTACAAAAATAAGATACTATATTGTATAAATAATATCTAAGTATAGTAAATGAAAGACAAATACATTAAGTTGCATGCTGACGAAGTTGCGTCCACATTAAATCTATGCCAATATTATAAAGAGGTAAAATTTGTGAGTTTGTGTCGTTGTAGGGGGTAATCTCAAGAGCTACTGGTCCGATTTGAAAATTTCTTTTAGTGTTATATAACTCATATATCGAGGAAGATTATAGAGTATATATCATCATGCTAAAACCAATAGGAGCGGAGCTCCAATGAAAAATGTTTCAAAACCCGATTTTTTCTTCTTGAGAGCTTCCGCTGCATGTTAGCGTTAGCCCAAAGCAACTATTACTACGCAGACGAAGTCGCGGGCAGCGGGTAAGCTTATTGTACAGATTGTACGTTAATATTGAATACAGCTCTATCTGTGAGATTAAAATTCATTAATAGTTACTGTAACGTGTGTGAACGGCGTATGTATGCTGTTTAAATTCGTCTGATGAATACCCACTCTGCCGGCTTTGATATGCAAATTGGGTTTGATCACTGGCAATATTGCTTTGAACTGAGTATTCTAATATTAAATAGGTATTATGAGGGGTGTAATGTTTATTGACCAATGATATCTGAGTATTTATCAACCCATCGAAAGTAATATTATTTGGAGAGAAGAGAGTAAATTCGGGAACCTTTTAACCGATTTCATGAATTATGTCACTATTTCACCCACTACACGATATTTCACCCCCTTAGTGATTGAATATATTCTTCAAATTTATATGGGACCACCTCTGAGTATAACCAATACAAATGAATCATTAAAATCGATTCACAATTGGCTACAATATCAATTAACATACATAATATATACATATATACATACTACCTTCTCCTTTTTCTATGTCATACGAGGCAAACGAACAGGTTGAACACTAATAACACCAGAGGAGTCGTTGCCAGCCTGCGTTGGTGGGATTGGGGGAGGGGAGGGGAGGTTGGAAGGGAAAAGGGGGTAGTCAGGCCTCCGGCACTCTCGCCATCCGTACGAAACGCAATAATGCAAGCACTGTTACTTCAAGTTGGTGTTTCTGTGTATCGAGTGGTAGTACCGGGGGCGAGTCGACCCATTCATGCTGAAACCAGTGACAGCTTCAACGTGGCTCTACCACATAAATTATGTTTTATTAAATGAAATACCTGGTGGTATTGGGAAGGGAAGATTTCCTTTCATTTTCTTTTACAAGACATCCATGCTAACCCGGGGTTAGCTAGTTTACTGTTAACATCCAAAAAATGGAGTTGACCCATTTAGTAAGCGAGGCATTCAAATATTGATCCCAAACGTAACGTTTTTCGTCAACTTGATGACAAACAAAAAACCTTATATTATTTTGTATTTAAAAATTCTCTATACAACAACAAACTTAACGGAGATGTCAAAGTTTCTATACGCGTTGAGAATTACCGTGATTGCTCTACATTAGGTACGTACTTGTGAAGTTTCCACAGAGTCGTATCGGGGCATTTATTTATATACTAGCTGACCCGTGCAACTTCGTCTGCACCAAATTGGTTATCACTGGTTTCCATTGTATTTTTAAACGCGAAAAATTGAATAAAACTGATACCCGATTGCAGCCACAACTACCGTTTCCAATTGTGAATCCAAACTATCCACGGATT
>JACEII010000109.1:578459-726231 GCA_014332785.1 Antheraea mylitta | reverse complement strand
GCGGGGCCTAATCTGGTGTGCGGGAACGAAATTTATCCCCAGACCACGGCGGCGTAATCTGTGGTTATGCGGGCGTGGGCGTGAACACGCTTTGTTTGAAGAGATAGGCTGGTACTGATCTTTCGCTGACGTGATTGAATCAGGAGGGTCGGTAAAATGTGTCGCAGTCGTCTTCTATACTGTGCAGCGTTGGGTACGGGTTCATAGTTCGCGGCAGAAACCACTAAAGGGCTGGGATGATTCGTGGCTTATTCGAAATAACTACGTGTGAGTGATTTTTTATATATGAGGTCCCCGTGGAGATCCTTATTCCGGACGTATCATGGGGCACCGGTGATTTTACGTAGGGCTCGGTTCTGGAGAACCTGCAACTTTTGAATACGATTTTGCGCATGTGCAAAGACCGAACAACTGTACGTCATAATCGGACGGATGCAAGTTTTATATAAAGTAAGTTTATGTCTGGGGGACATTTTACTCTTATGACAAAGCAAACGATAGAGACGACCCAAGACCATAACGGCTTTGTTTCGCACTCTATATGTGTGTGAATGGAAACTTAAGGCCCAAGGTATTTCGGTTTCGTGTAGCCTGACAATCGACGCATATATTTAAGATGGCGTCAATCCCAAGTCATACATTTACGTTTATCGTAGTTTCATTGTATATGGTGAAATCTTAATATCAATAATGTTTAATAAAATGAAATTTGTTCTTTGCTAAAAAAAAAAAATTGGTTTGAAATTGATCATTTTTATTTTTTAAATATATCAGCGGGTATATATATGATTGTTTATAGAAAAATGTGCCTGACTGTGATAAATTCATACTTTTAATTGTGTTTAAAAGTTACTGAAAAAAAATGTTCCTAAACTATTCATAAATCAAACTTAATTAAATCAAAATGCGCATTAAAAATACAACGTAAACCGGCTACCAAGTGTCCTTTCGGGTTAATACCAACCTCTCACAGAAAACCGACGTGAAATAACAGTGCTTGCATCGTAGTGTTTCGTTTGGTCAGTAAGAGCGCCGGAGGCTCACCTCTCTTCTCCTTTTCTCCTTAGCCTTCCCTTACCCTCCTCCAATATACAGGTTGGCAACGCATTTACGACACCCCGGTGTTGCTAGTGTCTATAGAGGGTGGTGGTCACTTAACATCACGTGACCCACCTGTTCGTTTGCCTCCTATGATACAAAATAATATATATTGATATATAAAGGAACCAGGTATTCTAAAATTCATGTTCTTTCAACGTTGCCGGCTCTTGTACTAAGGTGTCGCAAAAAAGTCTAGTTACATTAACTAAAAATTTTTGTTTTTCGTTATCCTGGAGAACCCCTTGCGTTTTATGGAACAAAAAGTATCCTGGATGTAGCCTTGTAATATGAGTTATTACTGTGTTAAGTTTTGTTAAAATTGGTTCAGTACTTTCAGAGTAATACGGGTTTAGATTCTAGACTTTAATCCTTTATCCTGGAGAACCCTTTGCGTTTTATGAGACAAAAAGTATATTTTATGTAATCTCGTAGTATTAGTTATCACTATGTCAAGTTTCGTCAAGATTGGTTCAGTAGTTTCAGAGTGATGCATGATCATAGGGGCAGACAGACAGACAGACAGACAAAAATTGTAAAAAGATTATTTTTGGCTTCTATATCGATAACATAGTCTACCCTGATTAAAATTTTCAAAAAATATTTAATGTACAGGTTTCGACTTGTTACAGTTTTATTATTGTATAGATTATGTGGACCACAAAATCGATGGTTATACTGAAAACTATTTTTTTAAGTCTATACGCGTAAACAAAATGAAAGAGTCTGCTTGTTATGTGTTTTTTTTTATTAGTTACTAATGGAGTATGAAAAAATGGCTATTTAAATTTTTTCTGTGACAGGACTTCTTTTACTCCATGTTGTCATAAGAGTAAAGCAATACTACCAAAGTCAGTGTTAGTATTTTTTGTGGTCACCTCATTTGAAATGATGTTTCAATAAAAAAATGACCCAAAAATGCACTGTAAAATCAAAATACGAAAATTTGTTTGCTCATGAAAGTAAACCATGACCTAGATCTCCGCGGTTACAATGATGCAGTTCAACTTGATGTAGCAATTTTATTTAATACAGTTGATAATAAATTTTGAACATTATGAAAACCTTCAATTATAGAATGCAAAAGAATCCTAATAAAGTTCCAACTTTAAAAAATCAATGAACTATGGTTGAATGTCGAACACTGTGCGCCCACTAGTATAAATTATTCTTTCAAGTTGGAGCATATAAAAACGCCAACTTTCATGACGATTGGTTGATTATTTTCGGAGTATATTGTGGACATACATCATGACACAGGATTTGTTTATATTTAGATATCAGTAATGTAGCGATCCATGTAGTTTCGAATAGCGAAACATCACGAGGAAGCCACAATATAGTACAATATAGTCGAGCGTTTTCTAATACCTATTTGCCGAGCTATTCACGCGATAGAAATCTGTAACCAGGCACCTTTAGCACTTCTTGAGAACTAGTTTTTTCGCTTGTAGATTTAGGATGGTATAATCATAACCAAGCATATCTAAACAGCATTAAAAATTAGGACATCTCAATTCACAATTGAGTTTATCTCAATAATATATTTCCAAAGATATGATCCCATTAGCCTCGACTGATTCCGACTCTGTATTCAGATACATTTTAACATAAGTACAATATGTTGTAACATTATTGCGTCATGTATAAAGTTAAATTGCAGTTTCGAAACTTGGACGCTTTGGGGTGCAAATTTCTTACTAAGACTCTGTAAAGTGTTTCAGTGCATATTTTAGAAAAATTATACAGTATTACAAACTACACAGCTTAAAAATAAAATCAGATATATGGACTCTAATCAAATATCGTACGAAGATGATATGCCATATTACCAACATTTCATATAATTATTATAGTACAATAGGTCCGTTCCCTCGGCGTGGAGCCCTAGAGTGCGCTGCTCACGCGATATAGGAGCATAAAATCTTATATCACTGCAACAACATTACACATATCACCTTCACACACGTGCACGCATACACGCTTACACATGAAAGTGAAAGGGTTTTGTTTCTTTCCCTTATTGAACTGAAATAGTTTGGAAAATTATCCGATACGAAATATATATAAGAGTTGTTGAGGTATGTATGCTTTGTACACGTATATGCTCCAACAACTCGTACATGTATGAATATATATGTGCCGTGTACCGTTGAGCTAATTGCCGAAATAGAATCAGCTGAGTGCCGAAAGCGCTCGCCTTAGTAATCCGATGAAGCTGTTAAGACTTTGCTGGGTCAATAGCGTAGTCAATTCGAAAAAAAAAACTATAGTACAATATCTATTATTGTTTTAATTATTATAATGACACTTTCACAAAGTCTACCCAAGACGGATGACGCTGTATTGCGTATGATAGCATCAAAATCATCAACTCTGGAGTATGCAAACATTTCAGAAGCACAACAGAACCAGTACAGTCTTAAAAATAATCTAAAATTAATAATGTACTGAATAACTGAAATATTGCTTTGAATAGATAGATTTTAACTTCATCATTACAAACAGAAAAGCCATGAATTAGCGCTCAACTGTTGAGCGCTTAACATTCTAGTACAATGTCGTTCTCATCTTTCATTTCGGCCGTGACAATGTGGACTAGTTACTCAAATTTATAGATTCTGTTTTTTTATGTCATAAGAGGTAAACGAACATGTGGGTCACCCGGTGTTAAGTGATCACCGCCGTCTATAGACACTAGCATCACCAGGGGAGTTGCAAGTGCGTTGCCAGCGTGTGTTTAGGGTGAAGGGTGGGGTGGAAGGCAGGGAGAGCGAATGAGAGGCGAGGGAAGGTGGCTCTCTGGCGCTTTCACTGACCGAACGAAACGCAACAATTCAAGCACTGTTACTTCACGTCGGTCTTCTGTGGATCGGGTGGTACTACCCAAGTCAAGCCGACCTATTCATGCTGAAACCAGTAACAGCTTCAGCGTGGCTCTATCACCTACAACTTGATTATATTGGCACACCGAATAATAATTGTACAGTTTTATACTTTACTTTTTGTATTCCAGTATATATTTTATGTTATTTAAACAACTCTGTATCGTTTGTTATTATCGGTGTAGTGTTTTTTGGACTGAAAACTTATTTAGGCGCGTTGAACGGAATTTTTGCTGGTTTATGCTAGTTAGCATGATCGGCCGTATTGTGCTTACACGTAGAGACGAGCGATATTAGAAAAAATATCGATGTTGACATCGATTCAATAGTATCGATGTACAATTAACATCGATAGCAAAACATCGATGTCTGGAAACATCGATGCTTTTGCCAACAATTAAAATTATCTGTAAAAACAGAGGTCAGCAATAAAAAAAAAGGTCACGTACTGCTTACAAATTTGATATTTTTCTAGTCTCTAGCTAGTACATGTAACGTTCTCTTAACGTCGATGTTATCGAAATCAAAACATCAATGTGTCGATATCATCGACAACCTAACATCGATGCCAAAACATCGATGAATATCGAACATCCCTACTTAAATGGCTTCCGTTAGACTATCGATTATTATTATGTAGCTCATCGTACGTTTGATTGATTAATAGACTTAAATATCAATCAAAAACCCGTAAGGCACTAAAAACAGGAAAATAAATAGTTTATTAAATTAACTAAATTAAATAAAACATTGAATATTTGCGCTACCTAGAGATGTATTGGAAGTTGGTGGCAAACAAAAATCATATCATATCAATATACTTTTCTAACTGCAACAAATTTGAAATCGTTGGCACCGACTTCCAATACATCTCTAGGTAGCGCACATGTTCATATATTTTATTTTATTTAGTTAATTTAATAAACTATTAATTTTCCGCCTTTTAGTGCCTTATGGATTTTTGATTGATTTTGATGCCAGTTAATTTTTTTTTTTCGTTGTATATTACGTATCGTGAACAACAAATAAAGGACGTGAGAATCTGAAAGTCGTTCATAATGATCGTAATTAGACATCTAGTAGCTAGGCTTTTTTTCTTGAACTGACACGCTGTTGACCTAGCAAGGACTTTACAGCTTCATCGGACTACTAAGGCGAGCGCTTAAGGCACGTAGCCGATTTAATTCAGGCAACTAGCTCACGAATACACGACACACCTCGGCTTGGTCTGTTACCGATAACCTTTAGAATGTTTACGTCATGCTGCAATAGAGCAAGGAACATAAGCGCATAGGCTCCTAAGAATTGAAGAGTTCCGTTACTTTGTCACGAATCCCATTACCAGAACTTAACCAAACTCTCATCAAACTACCCTTGAAGTACATCCTTTGCAATAAAAAATGTGTCATCGAAATCGGTTGGCGTGATATTGTGTTATACGTCTATTTATCATGTATACACTTAATGTTAATTTAACACGTATACGGTTTTGCACTGGATACCGTTATCAGAATTGGACCAAATTAAAATGGGGCCACACGGGAAAAACTATCATGAAAATCGATACACCCTGTCCAAAGTTATGAGGTAACAAACATAAAAAAAAACAGTCGAATTGAGAACCTCTTTTTTTGAAGTCGGTTAAAAAGAAAGTACTTCTTACCTGTCTACTAACTCTCGAAAGAATTCTCCGTGATGACATATTATTAAAAAAGTTCCTTATATAATTCAATTAAGGAGTCTGCAGAGAGAGGAAATTTCTTTAAATCTAGCTAAGAAAGCGCCTTAATTGCTAATTAGGTTTCCGCGCAAATGAATGTCGTTAACTCCGACAATTAACTTAAACATTACTATAGGAGAAAACTTAGTTTATTTTTTAATTATACCTGACCGGTTGAGTGTTACTAGCGTAGTTGAAAAGTATGTTATAAAAAAAATAAGCCTGTTTTTGAAGGGATTTTAGTCTGCCATGTAGTGGATTTTATACTTTATTCATAATCTTGTGTTATTTGACTCTGTATTGTATATAAATTTGGTGGCTTTTTAGGTAATATAGTCAGTTTATTGTGCTTAAGTGAAGTGAATGGAAAATAATACCACGTAGCATGAAACTCTAAGATGCCACAAAAACTCCCTGGAAGGTTCTAACAAGGGATCCACCATCTTGTTAGAATAGTGATTCACATGACGCTTAATATTGAAATGATGACAATGGCAATAATAATCAGAAAGGTTGATTGCCAAAAATAAACTTAAAAAAATAATCTCGCCGTTTTGACGTCGTTCTAGTGGGCGCCCAGTGGTCGACATTCGACTATAGTTCGTTGATATTTTAGAGTTTGAACTTTATTAGGGTTCTTTTGTCAAAGGGTACACTATTATAATCAAAGGTTTTTATCATGGCAACTAAGCTATTTGCTACCTAAAAAATGGTTCATCTAAACGAAGATAAATAATTATTATAAATTTGTAACAAAAAACAGGCGGTTGTATAAGGCGGCAATGCTCTCAAATTCTAATTAAATTAAGTAGAGTAACGCTATCTTATTATGATATACGTATATGTTATCTATATATAAAAGAAATAATAATGTTGTTTAAACGTATAAAGTGAATGTACTTTAACGTTTGAAATGAGGAGTACTTGAGTACAAGAGAAGGAACAAAAGCCGCGTTTTAGAAAACGGCTAACAAATAAGACAATGTCGAAGACGAATGTAGCAATTCGAGGGATTGTGAGGAGCCCCTTTGAAAAGTGTTGTACTTTCTTTTGGTCTAAATTATAGAATATAGCTGTTTGTCAAGAATATGTAAGTATAATTATTAATTTTATTTTGTTTTTTGATATGAAACATCTATAGGCGAGGGTAAACCTAATTGTTGGCTTAGCGCGACATGGCGACGCAAAACACGAACTTTAAACTATCAACGGATTACTCAAAAACATTTGCAACCCTATTTGTATTTTTTTTATGTCATATAGGAGGCAAACGAATATGCGGGTCACCTGTTGTTAAGCGATCACCGCCGTCCATAGACACTAGCAACCCCAGAGGAATCCCAAGTGTGTTGCCAACCTGTGTTTGGGGGCATGGAGAGAAAGGCGGAGGGGAAGGAAGAGGAGAGGGGAGGGGAGGGGAGATGGGTCTCCGGCGCTCTCACTGACCGAACGAAACGCAACAATGTAAAAACTGTTACTTCACGTCGGTTTTCGGTGAGAGGGTGGTGCTACCCCGGACGAGCTGACCCATTAAGGTTGAAACCAATAATAGCTTCAGCATGGCTCTACCACTACTGTATATACGTAAGATTCAAGTTTTTTTTTTTTTTCGAACTGACTACGCTATTGACTTGGCAAGGTACCTTTACAGCTTCACCGGACTACAAGATTCAAGTTGTTTTGACGGACACCCACTATATACTAGAGTTACGCGGCACGCGTCAAACTCCTAGCGCCCTTTGATAAATTACGAAAAATACACCGCGCTTACGCTTAGTAAAATTTTCGTATCTAATAAAAATGAATATTTATGTAATAAAATAAATAAAAAGTCATTATTTTATGGAACAAATTTGTAATGCTTTATCTTTTTATCATGCCATTGCTGTCGTAAATTGTTCTCTTATAGATATTACTTATACAAAACAATTTCGATGTTTCACATCTGACGAGCGTCCTGTAACGGCTCAATTCTTATTTATGCTAGTACCACATTTGCTAGCATATACTCGTGTCGGATTGTTTCGAATTTCGTTATCGGCATTCGCAGTTTAGAACTCATATAATAATAATTTCATATATAATAAATATAATAAATTCATATAGATAAGATATATGAACGTTACATAACAAACAGGATGTGTCGTAAAGACACACGATAGAAATGAAACTTTTGTGTTATAGGGAATTATTTAATTTAAACAATGCAACAAAAAGCCAGCTGAAACAAGTAAAGAACTGTTACTGGTCTTATTCAGCCTGAAACATGGAATAACCAGCCATTGAATAACCAGCCAGCCGTAGTCTAGTATTTAAATTATCTCGGTCTTGTACTAAATCTCATACTAAGTGGTAGAGCCAGGCTGAAGCTATTTTTACTTGCGGCCTGAATGGGTTAGCTCGTCCCCGGTACTATCACCCGATCCACAGAAACACCGACGTGAAGTAACAGTGCTTGCATGGTTGCGTTTCGTTTCTTTTTATATCATATAGGAGGCAAACGAACATGCGGATCACCTGTTGTTAAGCGATCACCGCCGTCCACAGACACTAGCAACCCCAGAGGAATCGCAAATGTGTTGTCAGCCTGTGTTTAGGGGAATGGAGAGAAAGGAAATGGCGAAGGGAGATGAGAGACCAGGGGAGGGGCGACGGTTCTCCGGCGCTCTCACTGACCGAACGAAACGCAAAAATGCAAGAACTGTTACTTCACGTCGGTTTTCTGTGAGAGGGTGGTTCTACCCCGGACGAGCCGACCCATTCATAATGAAACCAATAATAGCTTCAGCGTGGTTCTATCACCTATAAAAGGCGTTCGGTTAGTGGGCGCGCCGGATACCTATCTACCCTCTCCCTACACCCTTCCCCTCCTCTCAAACACAGGTTGGCAACACACTTGCGACTCCCCTGGTTTAGCAAGTGTCTATGGACGATGATAATAACTTAGCATCAGGTGACCCACCTGTTCATTTGCCTACTGTGAATAAAACAACAAAGATCTGAATGGCGTAACTCTGTTATAAAGGTAGTAGAAACTTTCGAGGAACATCGATTACAAAATCTCGATGCAAAACGCCTCTTCACAAAGAACCGTCCCAAGCCTTCCTACTTCTACGCCCTAAATTGCTTGGGTCAGTTACATTGTGCGCCTTGTAACCGTACATTTAAAACAAAATCTGGTCTCGCGAGCCACATTCGCTCTCATTCCCGTATTTAACAAGGTTCGCTGTTGACGGACACGTCAAGGAGGACATCATCATCATCATCATCATCATCATTTGCCTACTATGATATATAAAAAAATACAGCATTTTAAAATGTTGGTCGACCTTAGATTATCAAGAATGCATTCGGTAAAGTTACCACATTCTTAGTCATAGTTTTCCGCGTCGCTTTTAATTTTGCACCACAAGAGAATTTCAAATAAACTTGAAGTGAAAATAAATGAACCGTCTTTCTTTATAACTGGATCTCCGTAATAAATGTTGCTATTATGATATCGTGTATTCAATTTCATTTTATTATTCTGAACATACACCGGCGGGCATATCCCTCATTGCTATAGGTAATTATTTATTTTAGCAAATGTATATTTTCAATAAATAAACATAATAAATATAACTGAATTCGGCAAAAATTCTATCAAACTGACTACGCTATTGACCTAGCAAGGTTTTAACAGCTTCACCGGACTACTAAGGGGAGCGTTTAAGGCACTCAGCCGATTTTATTTTTAGAAACTAGCTCAAGGGTGCACCACACCCCTCGGCTTGGCTGTTGCCTGTTGCATGCAAAATTACGACCTATCTTAGTTAACCTAGCTAACTATTCATATATATATATGAGTTGTTGAAACGTATATGTGTACTAAGCATATACGCCTTAACAACTCCTCCATATATTTATTATCGGAAAATTGGGAGTTTTTCAGTTCGATAAGGGAAAAAAAGTAAACCCTTTCATGTGTAAGCGTGTAGGCGTGCACGTGTTGTAGCAGTGATGTATATTTGTGTGTCACCGTATCGCGCAAGCAACGCACTCAAGGGCTCCCTACCGAGGGATCGAACCTAGGCTTGAGCCGCTGCCGTGGGAGGCCTAATCGGGTGCAATATGGCGTGTATAATAGGCAATCTATGCTATGTCGGTTAGTTTTTATCCTAATTAGTAGTGGTAGAGCCAAGCTGAAGCTATTATTATTTTCAGCACGAATGGGTCGGCTCGCCCGGGGTAGCACCATCCTCTCACAGAAAACCGACGTGAAGTAACAGTGCTTGCATTGTTGCGTTTCGTCCGGTCAGTGAGAGAGCCGGAGACCCACCTACCTTCTCCTTCCCCTTCCTCCTTCCCTTCCTTTCCCCCCCGCCCTCCTCCCAAACACAGGCTGGCAAGGCACTTGTGACTTCCCTGAGTTGCAAGTGTCTATGGACGGTGGTGATCACCTAACATCAGGTGACCCGTCTGTTTGTTTGCCTCCAATGATATAAAAAAAAAATTGGACCCGGTAGGTGACACTACGAACGGGTTTTAGGTTTATTAAAAAAAATCACATACCAAGTATATGTTTGTATATGTTTGAATGAATTTCTGGATAGTTTCGATTCACAAGCGTTAGATATCGGTTTAATTGGGATTTAGTTTAAGATTTTTCACGTTTAAAAATACAATTGAAACCGGTAATAACCGGTTTGGTGCAGACGAATTTGTACGGGTCAGTCATTTATGAATTACCTCATTTAAAAGGAGAAACTAAATTTAGAGAGGAAAATTAGAGATAAATGCTTCGGAGTGAGGGACATTAGTTAGGGCGATCGTGTGGACCCAATTGTGTAATTAGGAAGCTCAGTAGTGGCTTTGCACTGGCTTTGCATTACTTTGATATCTATTTCGAACTAATTTAATTATGAATAAATTCTGTCCGCAAATTCGTCCGCGCGGAATAGTTAAATTCTTGATAATTTAAGGTCGGCAAAAACTTTTTAATGCTGGTTTTTTTTATTATAGGAGGCAAACGAACAGTTGGGTCACCTTTTTTTTTATTGAAGCACGACATAGTGACTGCACTACGCCTGATGTTAAGCATAGTACGATCCAAAAACATCGGCAACCACCGAGAGACAGATTATCCATCGTCGGTCGCCGCTGTCATGCCGGCCATAAGTACGAAAGTCACCCGGTACTGGATATGCACAGGCTGATCCCGAAACGCGATGCGCACAAGCGTGTCACTATGACGGGCTTTTTCGCCAAATACATGGTGGTTGCGACCCAGTCAGGCTGTAAAACCCTACCACCCCGCTTTCGCCATTGCCTCGTTCGTTATTCAGCAGGGTGCACCACGTGCAAGTGAGGTTGGCTTGGATGTCTCAAGTCTTAAGATGTTACGCGACACCTCTTACACCCCAAATGAAGCTAAATGTTTTATTTTCTCGAACTGACTACGCTATTGACCTAGCAAGGCCTTAACAGCTTCACCGGACTACTAAGGCGAGCGCTTAAGGCACTCAGCCGATTTTATTTTGGCAACCAGCTCAAGGGTGCACGATACACCTCGGCTTGGCTGTTACCTGTTGATGCAAAATCACGACCTATCTTAGCTAACCTAGCTAACTTTCATATATTCATATATTCATATGATATCATATATTCATATATGTATGAGTTGTTGAAAAGTATATGTGTACCGAGCATATACGCCTCAACAACTCCTCCATATATTTATCATAGGAAAATTGGGAGTTTTTTCAGTTCGATAAAGGAAAAAAAGTAAACCCTTCCACTTTCATGCGTAAGCGTGTAAGCGTGCACGTGTGTGGGGGTGATCGTGTAGTGTTGTAGCAGTGATGTATATTTTGTGTCACCGTATCGCGCAAGCAACGCACTCAAGGGCTCCCTACCGAGGGATCGAACCTAGGAAAAAAAACAAACGATTTTGAAACATTCTTCATTGGTGCTCCGCTGGTATTGGTCCTAGCGTAATCTATACTAAAATTATAAAGAGGTAAAGTTTGTAAGTTTGTGACGCTGTAGTGGGTAATCTCAGGAACTACTGGTCCGATTTAAAAAATTATTTCAATGTTATATATAGCTCATTTATCGAGGATGGTTATAGGCTATATATCAAAATGCTAATATCAATAAGAGCGGAGCATCAATGAATAATGTTTAAAAATACAGGGTTTTTTTCCTCTTGAGAGCTTCCGCTGCGTGTTAGCTTTAGCCCAAAGTATCTATTCGACGCGAACTAAGTCGCGGGTAAAGGCTAGTGATATATAACCTATAACCTTCTTTGATAAATGAGCTATCTTACAGAGAAAGTATTTTTAAAATCGGACCAATAGTTACTGAGATTAATTAGTTCAACCTACTAAACAAATAAACTTTCCAGCTTTATAATGTTAGTATAGAATTTTTTTCCGAACTGACTACGTTATTAACCTAGCAAGATCTTACAGCTTCACCGGATTACTTATATTAGTATAGATTACTACTCTTCTCTCATACTTAACTCCAGTCGTCATTCAAATTACAATAACTTTTGATATAGTGAATCGATTTTAAGGAAACAATTAGTTACTCCTGAGAATATGCTTTATGATTTTCTTGCTGAGGTTTTATTGCGGACTCAGTACTTTAACAGTGATGCACGGTCATACAAATAGACAAACAGACATTACTTATTCCTAGACACATGCAAATATTTTTTTTGCACGAAAATCGAAAAAGTACAGTCACATTAGATTTACATTTTTATCATATGTAGAGATAGCTATACCCGCGACTTCGCTCACGTGAAACCTTATGTGAAAACAGTCATTAATAAACTCATCTGAATGTATTAAGTCCATTTACTTATCTACTTTTCTCTCGTACTTACGCCGCGTCCTCATTAAAATTACAATAACTTTTGATAGAGTGAACCGATTGTAATGAAGCAAAGACTGAATTACTCCCAAATATATGCTTTACGATGTATGTTTTAAGGTTTTATCGTGAACCCAGTACTTTAGCAGTGACACGTAGTCATACAAACGGACAGACGGAGAAACATTTCTACTACTTATTTCTAGACATGCAACAATTTATGTATATGTGACAGAATGTGTTAATATATGTATATGTGACAGAAGATGTGGTCTCATATCAAATGCCTATAACTATTCTCCCTAGCAACCCTTGACAATTCATATAGTCGTCATTTCTAACGTAAGTATCTATAGATCCTTAAAGGTAGAAGCCTTGAAGAGGTAATTGCAAATAATAGTTTGGGGGCAAAGGTTCCCAAACGTTAAAAATGTAGGTAAGTCTTTTAGTAATAGTTCTTTAATGGATTTTTATTCTAGCCCGTTGTAATTAAGATTAATATTTCATTTCATTTGTGTTGGTGGGGGGAGGAGCAAGTCCTTGCCTCACATATACTTAGGGTGCCCGTTTGTGGTAATAAAATTTATTTGGTTAGAATTATTCTATACTAGCGGGAGAGAATATGTCGTCCCTCCGTGATAAAAAAACCGTGAAAATTTATATAACTAACCCTTTACACAAATCACATTATCTACTGGCGAAAAACGCATAAAAAATTGAGCTGTCATAAGACGTCTGGCAGATATAAAACATCGAAATTGTTTTGTATAAGTTATATGCTTAAAATAATGCATTACAAATTTGTTCCATAAAATAATGCCTGTTTATTTATTACATAAATATTATTTTTAAATAAAACACAGGTTACCCTCACACGTGTAACGTGGTAAACAACACTGTATAGACTTGATCTATACGAACTCAATGCGGAAAGAGAGATTGTGGATAGTCACTTGTGCGCTTCAAAGGCTATTTCTGGTGTCGAAAACGATGTGACCGCCTAAATAATTTTTGATTTTTGAAAATAAGGATAACTCGCTTGGTGCATGTTAGAACCCATCTGCAAGATAAACTATAATATCTATGTTTTTCTCTTTGTTGTGTAAGTAAGTGTAAGTAAGTAAGTGAGAATTGACATTGTCATGGTACAAGGTTATGGTTTTTGATTGTTTCACGAACAAATTTGGGAACCGCTGATTTAGAACTGCCTTCACGTGTCGACATGCGAATCACGTACGGTAAATGGTACCGTGGGTCGACAAATTAAAGGGATTTGCATAGGTTCACTGCGATACTAGTGTGACCTCGCGTTTTATAAATTCACATAGCTTTTTATACTTCAATAAATCCTAGTTTATTTACATATAGTTGAAAGTAGGTTATTTTTTATCATGTGTCAAAGCTGTAATAGTAGGAACTATATTTATTACTTGAGTGTGTACATATTTTCCATTAGGCGCTTATATTATTTTAAGAAAGAAGTTAACATTGTACACAACTTTTTTACATATAATAAAATGTTGCTATCGCGATACAGTACACACCACACCGATTATACACACACGCAGATATTCAGACATGCACCTTTACACAAACTGGTGGAAGGGTTTACTTTGTGGAGTCTAAATTTTTATAAACTCAAGTGTAGTTTTTAATGCCCTACACATTTCATGTGGAGGAAACTTTTTACATACTTACACCCCACAACTTTTTTTCCCTTATTCGAACTGAATCGAGTAGTTTAGTTTGTTTCTTTCCCATTTACATGTTGTGTTTTTGAATCATGCAATTTTAATTGTATGCTTAGCATAGTTTAGCTAGGTCAGATCGGGTTATTTCCGGTAACAGCCCAAGACGAGGTGTGTCGTGCACCCTTGAGCATGTTACTTAAACAAAATCGGCTGAGTGCCTTAAGCGCTCGCCTTAGTAGTCCGGTGAAGCTGTGAAGGCCTAGTAAGGCCAATAGCGTAGTCAGTTCGAGAAAAAAAAATTTTTTTGAACGCGTGCAAATTGGTGGGTAGGTGGTTGAGCCACACTGAAGCTATTATTGGTTTCAGCATGAATGTGTTGGCTCGTCCGGGGTAGCACCACCTTCTCACAGAAAACCCACGTGAAGTAACAGTGCTTGCATTGTTGCGTTTCTTTCGGTCTGTGAGAACGCCGGAGACCCATCTCCCCTTCCTCCCATGTCTCGTCCCCTCTCCTCAAATACTCTCCCTTGGGGTGTAAGGGGTTTCGAGTAATATCTTAAGACACCCAAGCCAACCTCACCTGCACGTGGTGCACCCTGCTGATCAACGACCGAGGCAATGGCGATAGCGGGGTGGTAGGGTTTTACAGCCCGACTGGGTCGCAACCACCATGTACATGGCGAAAAAGCCCGTCATAGTGACTCGCTTTTGCGCGTCGCGTTTCGGGATCAGCCTGTGCATATCCAGTACCAGGTGACTTTCGTCATCATGGCCGGCATGACAGCGGCGACCGACGATGGATGATCTGTCTCTCGGTGGTCGCCACTGTTTTTGGATTGTACTATGCTTACCATCAGGTATAGTGCAGTCACTTTGTCGTGCTACAATAAAAAAAAAAAAAAACACAGGCTGGCAACGCATGTGCGACTCCGCTGGGGTTGCTAGTGTCTATAGACGGCGGTGATCGCTTAACAACAGGTGACCCGCTTGTTTGTTGTCTTCTATTTGATATATATAAATTTTATGTTGTAAGTGAGTTATATCGGAACGGAGTTCGCTGTTTTCCGAATGATACGGAGCTTTCAGTGAAAAAAAGCATCACGATGAAACCATATCACGGTCGCAATGTTTATCTAAAACTGCCTGGCTACTTTTTTTTTTAATTAGGTCTAGGAACCTAGATTCATTCTAACAATTCGGTATTATATTTCCTATACTTATAGGAATTCTATACTAAATATAATAAAGAGGTAAAGTTTGTGAGTTTGTAACGTTGTGACGTTGTAAGGGGTAATCTTAGGAACTACTGATCCGATTTGAAATTTTTTTTTCAATGTTATTTAGCTCATTTATCGAGGATAGTTATAGGCTATATATCATCACGCTAAGACCAATAGGAGCGGAGCATCGGTGGAAAATGTTTAAAAATCGGGAGGATTTTCTCTTGAGCGCTTCCACTAAGTGTTAAATTGGCCCATGGTAACTATTTCACGCGAACGAACGAACAGAGGCTAGTCTTAAAATAAAACCTTTCTAGAACTAATAACCGCTTACAATTGCAGTACGTGAAATACAAAAAAAAATATAAAAATAAAAATAACTTAAATTAAACAGAAAAATTAAAATATTCAAGTACAAAAAAGAAGATTCTAATCCTATCAGTTATACGTTATAATGTTCATAAATAAAGATTTAAAATTGCAAATATACTATTATCAAAGTCGAGAATTTGAAAGAACACATAAAATATACTAAACGGTTTCGTACGCATTTGACTGCGACATAAATTTTTACGGTGTCCTCTAAAATGTAGTCTATACCGTTACCTAAGATACGTCGCATAAAACGGTAAACTTAGAACCATTTATTGATAACAAACGGCAACAGATATCGGCAAAAAGCTAGTCAACGCCCGCAACTCTTTTTACGTAAAATTTCATTTAGGTACTTTTGCTTTGACCCCGCCAAGGATATGTCGGCGCCACACTAGAATTCTCCGCAGGATCCATCATAAAAATGATACCATTAATGAAAACCAAATTAATTAGATTTTCTTTTACAGTGCCTATTTTTTCGAACTGACTACGCTATTGCCCTAGCAAGGTCTTAACAGCTTCACAGAACTACTAAGGCGAGAGCTTGAGGCACTCAGCTGATTTTATTTGGGAAACTAGCTCAAGGGTGCACAGCACTCCTCGGCTTGGCTGTTGCCTGTTACATACAAACTCGTGACCTATTCTAACCTAGCTACCTATTCATATATGTTTGAGTTGTTGAGACGCATATGTGTACCAAGCATACACGCCTCAACAACCCCTCCATATATTTATTATCGGAAAAGTTAGTTATTTCAGTTCGATAAGAGAGAAAAAAAATAAAACCCTTCCACTTCCATGTATAAGCGTGTAGGCGTGCACGTGTGTGGGGGTGATCGTGTATAAGTGTATTTTACAGTGCCATTTTACAATGTTCGTACAAAGAATGTTTTTCTTAACTTAATTTCTTATAGCCCGTTTGTAACTCGCTAAACTCCGCCACATCTTTTTTTTAATAATAACATATTTTCTTTATTACAAACATAATTCATATCAACGGTTTACAAAACAGTATATAATATATAACAATATGCAATTATTTTTAATCTTAATTAAAAGTTGAAATATATCTCTTAATTAGGCTAGTTCTTTTTTTTCTTGTTTTGGCTCCGCAGAAGCACTTGCCAATGTTAATGTTTTCTTTCGATAAACGTTATAGTACAATAATATTACAAGCGTCGTGTGATTATTTCAATATTCTAATAAGATGGTGGATCCCTTGCTAGAACCTTCTCGGGAGTTTTTGTGGCACCTCAGAATTTCATGCTCCGTGATATTATTTTCCATTAACTTCACTTATGCACAATAAACTAACTATATTACGTAAAACACCACCAAATTTACACAATATAGAGTCAAGTAACACAAGTTTATGAATAAATTATAATATCACTACATGACAGACTGAAATCCCGCCAAAAACTCCAATCAGGCTACATAGTAATAATTATAATAAAAAAATATAAAATAAAACAATATTCAATTATAATTAAACAATACATAAACTTTCATTCAATCTTAATTCATTTAATTCGTTACTAGTTTTATTAATTAGTAATCTGTTGTGTATTTTTCTATATTTAATTTACTTTATAACAGAGAGTTGTTAAGAATATTTCCTGTGTTATTCGAGTTCCGAATTAGCTAATAGATGACACTACAGATAATGAAGCTTTGATATAATTTGTTACTTGCGTTGAAACCAGATGGCAGCACAGTCGCCCACAGATACTATATGTCTCTCGTAAACGCTTGTGCAATTTAAATCCTATTTTACTTTTTGATTTACCGTATAACCTCTATGGATAAGACTCACTAATTATTGCGTTTCGATTTTATATTATTACTAGTCTCTACCCGAGATTTTATCCGTGTGAAATAGTTGCATTGGGTTAATGCTGACACTCAGTAGAAGTTTTGAAACATTCTTCATTAGTTCTCTGCTCTATAACATTAAAAGATTTTTTCAAATCGGACCAGTAGTTCCTGAGATTACCCACTACAGAGTTGTTCAGTTTAATCGCTTTCTCACCTTTTCACAACCAAACCACGCACGCTGGTCTACGGAGCCACAGTTTTACGGTAAACCCTATCTGGACGCGAACTAAAAAGTTCGAAACATTCTATCTTTGCCGTACCGTGAAGCTGTGGAACAATCTCCCGGCTAGTGTGCTCCCTCCTTCTTATAATAAGGGGTCCTTCATGAGTAACATAAAGAGTCATTTACGCAGGCCGACATGACAGCGGCGATCGACGAAGGATCCCTTGGCAGTCGCCGTTGTTTTTGGAATGCACTGTGCTTACCATCAGGCATTACCATTTGGGGTGTAAGGGGTGTCAAATAACATCATAAGACTTGAGACACCCAAGCCAACCTCACCTGTACGTAGTGCACCCTGTTGAATAACGAACGAGGCAATGGCGCAAGCGGGGTGGTAAGGTTTTACAGCCTGACTGGGTCGCAACCACCATGTATATGGCGAAAAAGCCCGTAATAGTGATCCGCTTCTGCACGTCGCGTTTCGGGATCAGCCTGTGCATATCCAGCTTTTTTCAGGCCGGCTTGATAGTAGCGACCGGCGATGGATAGTGTGTAAATCGGTGGTCGCTATTATTTTTGGATTGCACTGTGCTTACCATCAGGCATAGTGCAGTCATTTTGCCGTGCTACAATAAAAAAAAAGCATAGTGCAGTCACTTTGCCGCGCTACTATAAAAAAAAAAACAACGTCACAAACTCAAATTTTATCTCTTTATAATATTATTATTATCCTCTGCCAGCGACTTCATCCGTGTGGAATAGTTGCTTTGTGGTAACGTTAACACGCAAAACATTCTAAATTGGTGCTCCCCTCCTATTGTGGTCTTAGCGTTTTTTTTTAAATTTTTATATCATAATATCATAGGAGGCAAACGAACAGATGGGTCACCTGATGTTAGGTGATCACCACCGTCTATAGACACTTGCAACAACCAGGGGAGTCACAAAAGTGTTTCAAGCCTGTGTTTGGGAGGAGGACGGGGGGGACAGGAAGGGAAGGAGGAAGGGGAAGGTACGTGGGTCTCCAGCTCTCTCACTGACCGAACGAAACGCAACAATGCAAGCACTGTTTACTTCACGTCGGTTTTCTGTGAGAGGGTGGTGCTTCCCCGGACGAGCAGACCTATTCGTCCTGAAAACAATAATAGCTACAGCTTGGCTCTACCACTACTTGCGTGATAATATCTAACCTTATAAAGTTTATACCATCGCCACATTAGCACCACGTTTTAATATAATTTTTAAACTTTTTTTTTTATATCAAAGGAGGCAAACGAACTGGTGGATCACGTAATGTTAAGTGATCACCACCGTCCATAGACACTAGCGACATCAGGGACGTCGCAAGTGCGTTGCCAGCCTGTATATGGGAGAAGGGGGAGGGGAAGGAAAGGGAAAGAAGGAAAGAGGAAGGGACGTGGGCCTCCGGTTCTCTCACTGACCGAACGAAACACAACAATGCAAGCACTGTTATTTCACGTCGGTTAACTGTGAGAGGTGTGGTACTACCCCGGAGGAGCCGACCCATTCATGCTGAAACCAAAAATAGCTTCGGCGGGCCTCTACCACCTACAGTAAACTTTAGTTTATTCTATGGTGTATGTGTTTTATTCAATTTACCATGTTATAATCGGGCCACATAGCCATATCACCACATATTATAAAATAAAGTTCTCTGCCACCCATGTCTGTCTATCCGCGATTAACACGAACATAATATGACTCATAAGGCAGGTTTAGGGATATAAAAAAGAATGTGGTGTCGTGGGACATCAGGTAGGAACGAAGTTTCTTCGGCTAAGGTAGAATCGACACAATTTGCAAAAAAAAAATCGTGCTCAATTTTATGTAATCGTAATTCAAATTATCAATTAAAATAACAAAATATGTCTCTTTATTTTTGTTTGACAACAGAAAATTACATAGAAATAGAAATAATTACAAAAAAGGAGAAAGAGAAAGGTATTATACACTACTCGCTTGTGTATACGATTATTGCGCCTGCGCACGTCTCATTTAACGGTTTTATTCCACGCACTTTTCGTTACGCTTTTACTATCACATTTTATTCAGTTCGGTCGTGCAGCAAAATCCTATCTCCTCCATGTGAAGGTTTCTTTGTTATCAGCACGTTAGAACATCCGTCGAGCCCGCAAGTTTATACTAATATTATAAAGAGGTAAAGTTTGTGTCGTTGTGAGTTTGTGACATTGTAGTGGGTAATCTCATGAACTACTGGTCCGATTTGAAAAAATATTTTAGTGTTATATAGCTCATTTATCAAGGAAGGCTACCGGCTATATATCATCATGCTAAGGCCAATAGGAGCGGAGCACGAATGAAGAATATTTCAAAATCGTTTTTTTTCCTCTTGTCAGTTTCCGCTGCGTGTTAGCGTTAGCCCAAAGTAACTATTCTTTTTTTATTTTTTATTGAAGCACGACAAAGTGACTGCACTATGCCTAATGGTAAGCATAGTACAATCCAAAAACAGTGGCGACCACCGAGAGACAGATCATCCATCGTCGGTCGCCGCTGTCATGCCGGCCATAATGACGAAAATCACCCGGTACTGGATATGCACAGGCTGATCCCGAAACGCGACGCGCAAAAGCGAGTCGCTATGACGGGCTTTTTCGCCATGTACATGGTGGTTGCGACCCAGTCGGTCTGTAAAACTCTATCACCCCGCTACGCGGACGACGTCGCGAAGAGAAGTTATTCTAAGAATATGTACGTGGGTTTAAGTGTTTACGCTAAAACATTTGTCTCTCGAGGCATGTCACGCGCTTCGTGCGTGACGCAGCGACGTGACGAGGCATACAAACGCGTAGTTCTCACTGAAAACGCGTGTATTGTAATTACCTAATGGTAATGTTAAATTCATATGTATTCTAATATAGAATTTTTGTTTTTATAGTAAAATTTTATTTAGGCGCGAGTTACGTCGCCGTAATGCATTCACACGCATTACATTACACGTAAGTAGCTATTAAGTATTTCCTAACAAGAGATAACAATAAGTAAGGTAAACATGTATTTATTTGGATTAAGTTTCATCATTCTATGTACCTTATATAAGTGATTATAATCTAAATAAAATTAGTTCTGTTAGCCCTGTTATACTAACCAGTCGTATAATTTGTATTTATAAAAAGCCTTTTGCCCTCACCCACATCCTAACTCGCGTTGAGCGAAATTTTTGGCAGGAGATAAACTTAATTTTTTTTTCTAAATTTACAGCTATACTTCTTTAGTGTGATCATCCGTGACGTTTTATGTGCGTTCGTCTTATTTTTTCTTCGTTTTAAATTTGTATGTATGTATTTAGTAATATATGTATAAATGTATTTTTTTCTGTTTAACTAGTTTCTGTAATTTAATTTAATTGCATGGTTGTCTCAAGTATAATTTACAAGTAAAGTATTTCTTTCTTTTTTCTTTAATTTTGCGTGATGCCATGCTAGTAAGCGTTACCGATTATAATACGATTGCGTCAGACTAGCGATACGTAGTACAGCGACCTGTGTGTATGTACTAAAAATTAATATTTTGTATTGAACTCGTGCAGGTTTTCGTATCAAAATCAAAAATTATTTATTCAGTTGAGGTCCTAATAAGGCGCTTATGAACGTCAAAAACTAACAACTGTTCGGAAAACAACCCAGCCATCGAGAAGAACCGGCAAGAAATTCGATCAGGTACATTTTTTTGTACATATATTTCCAATACATCATACAATAGCTTGTAGTGGATGCACAGAGTGTTGTCAATTTGAGACATCACTATCGTTCACATACTGATCCAGAGTGGATAATATCCTTTTGACACTAACACCCGCTTGACGTGGCGCTTAAATTTGCAGTCCGGCAAATCGGTAACATGTTTTGGGACTTTATTGTAAAACCTAACACTGTTATCTAAGAAACTTTTACTGATTTTACTAAGTCTGAAACATGGGACGACCAGTTTATTACAGTTTCTAGTATTTACATTATGCCGGTCTTTTACTAATTTCAATTTTTTAAGTTTTTACAGGCATACATTAAATTATCAAGAATGTATTCGGAGGGTAGAGTTAAGATACCAAATTCCTGGAACTTCGTTTTTAATGATTCGCGAGATCCCATATTATACATTGCTCGAACTGCCCGTTTTTGTAATAAAAATATGGTGTCTACCTCAGCAGCCGTACCCCATAGCAGAATACCGTAAGACATTAAGCTATGGAAGTAAGCGAAGTAGACCTAGCAGTGGCAATATCTGTAAGCTGGCGAATCTTCGGTATTGCGAATGCAGCAAAACTTAATCTGCTCGCCATTTTTTTAATGAGAGGGCCCCATTGTTATTTAGAATCTCATGTAATTCCCAAGAATACAGTATTGTCAACTAACCCTACTAAATTCCCTTCGATCTTGATTCTACTATCAACCTGTCTAACATTGGGTAAAGTAAAATCTTATACATTTCCTTTTATCTGCATTTAACAATAGATTATTCAACGCAAACCAATGACAAATTTCATTTAAAGTATTATTCAGATGCCCAATCTTACGTAACCGTATGTTTCAATAATTAAACTGTATAAAATGTATATGCTCCGAGTGCCTTGACATACAAAAACCCAAGATGCACACTTTTTTTTTCGAACTGACTACGCTATTGACCCATCAAGGTCTTAACAGCTTCACCGGACTACTAAGACGAGCGCTTGCGGCACTCTGCCGATTTTATTTGGGCAACTAGCTCAAGGGTGCACTGTACACCTCGGCCTGGGCTGCTGACCGACACGTGCAATTCGCGACCTATTTGAGCTGACCTAAGCTAACTATTCATACATATATGAGTTGTTGGAGCATATAATATGTGTACCAAGCATACATCATCATCATCATCATTACCCTTATCCCACCTAAGTAGGGTCGGCACAACATATTTTCTTTTTCCACTTTCTCTTATCAAATGTCATCTCAGTTTTCACACCTTTTACGCACATATCATTTTTCACACAATCCATCCATACCTTTTTCGGTCTTCCTCTACTCGTATATCCATCCACTATCATACTCAACACTTTTCTAGTCACATGGTATTCATCTCTTCTCATGACATGCCCATACCATGCTAACCTATTACTTCTCAACTTCTTTGTCACCGGAGCTATTTTCAAACTTCCTCTGATATACTCATTCTTAATGTTATCCATTCTAGTCACACCACACATCCACCTTAACATTCGCATCTCTGCCACATGTAATTTCCTCTCATCCGTTTCTTTCGTAGCCCAGAACTCAGATGTATACAGCATGACCGGTATTATCATGGTTTTATGGTGTGTACCAAGCATACATACCTCAACAACTCCTATATATATTTCGTATCGGATAATTTTCCAAACTATTTCAGTTCGATAAGGGAAAGAAACATAACCCTTCCACTTTCATGTGTAGGCGTATATGCGTGCACGTGCGTGGGGGTGATATATGTACTGTTGTTGCAGTGATGTAACATTTTATATCACTGTATCGCGCGAGCAGCGCACTCAAGGGCTCCACGCCGAGGGAACGGACCTAGGCTTGAGCCGCTGCCGAGGGGGGCCTAATCTGGTAGTGGGGCCTAATCTGGTACACCAAGATGCGCGCTTAACGTCTCACAGCCGACACAAAAAATAAGTGCATAATTTTGAAATATGCACTCAATTCAAATAGTCTCGCGTCGCTTGCGTCCTTGTAAACAACTTTCAATCATTCAGGTAAGTTTGAATTTGCAAAGTCATAAGTTTATCACATAACTATAACCACGTATGTCTATTGAGGAATTTTTGCGGATAGTTTTGAACCCTACTTTTATTCGAGACTGCGCGTGTTGGGTTTTTATATATCTGTGTCGAGTGTCAATAAATATGAAAATCAAACTAATATCAATAATTTTAATGTACAAATTTAAAAATTCAAAAGAGAATACAGTTATTTCTTTGTTTTGGTAGTTTTCTATCTGTTGGCAGTCCGAGTACTTGGACTTACTTTTATTAATTTTTTTTTTTGGGATGGTGTGGGTTGGATTCTATATTAACAATATATAATAATAAAGAGATAACTATAAACCTATAGCTAGATCACCTATCTAGGCTTTAAGAGAATGGGATTCACAAAATTTTATTTTTTTAAAGTATGTAATACAACACAATATTACATAAAGGTCACTTTTTTTTTCGAAATGTTCACGCTATTGACCCAGCAAGGTCTTAACAGCTTCACCGGACTATACATAAATGTTATATTATTATACAGGTATTTTTCTAACTGACTAGCTTCTAGTTGCGACTTTGTCCGCGTGAAATAGATTTTGGGCTAACGCTAACTTTAACTCGCGACTTCGTTTACATCAAAAGGTGATAATATATTTAAATAATACGTACGTTAACCTCGACCTTGAAACATTTTTCATTGGTGATCCGCTCCTATTTCTTTTAGCGTGATGACATATAGCCTATAAACCTTTCTAAATAAATCTAACACTGAAAAAGTTTTTCGAATCGGACCAGTAATTCCTGCGATTAGCACGTTCAACCAAAGAAACTCGCAATATCTAGGCACACCGACACCTGTGTCTACTATACCGACGTGACTGACGACGCGATAAGTAGATTCATTCGTGGGGCCGTAGACGCTCCAGCACGGGATATTGTGGATTACAACCTAAAAATGGCCATAAAGAATGGAAATGCAAGCGCTATAAAAACAATAACGTCATTAAACCAAAAATAGTTAATAATAATTGAACAGTTAATTTTTACTAAATTAATATATATATATATATATATGCTCACGGATACGATTTTTACGTAAAAAAAAAAAAACGACATATAAGCAAAAGAAAAGTGCGGACCAAGAGTCTGCAGACTACAACAAAGTAAATAAAAAAAAAACAAAGAAACTCTGCAGCTTTATAATCTTAGTATAGATTACTACTATACTTTTCTTTCGTACATGACTCGAGCTGTCATTTAAATTACAATAACTTTTGATAGAGTCTACCGATTTTAATGAAACTAAGATTATGTTATTTTCGAAGACATGCTTAATGATTTTTTTTATCCAGTTTTATTGTGAACCTTGTATTTTAACAGTGATGCGTGCTCAAACAAACAAACAGACAGACAGACAGACATTTCTAAAAACGATTGAAATGTATTTTATTACTTATTCCTAGACACCTATTTTTTTTATAAACATCTATAAAGTACAGACATTTTAGATTTACATTTTTAGTACCAGATCAGGCCCCCTTCGGCAAGGAGCCCTGCTCGCGCGATATAGTGACACAAAATCTTACATCACTGCAACAACATAACACACATATATCACCTCCACACACATGCATGCATACACGCTTACACATGAAACTGGAAGTGTTTTATTTTTTCCCTTATCAAACTGAAATAGTGTAGAAAAATTATCCGACACAAAATACATATAAGAGTTGTCTATGTACCTATTTTTGGTACACATATATGTTACACCAGGGTTCAGCCTTAAGCCCTTATTTATTTCTTCTTGTTATGGATGCATTAACATCAGACATACAGGAGTATACACCTTAGTGTATGCTGTTTGCTGACGATATTCTTCTTATCGGAGAGGATGCTACCGATGTCCAGAGTAGGCTGAAAAAATGGCGAGAAAACCTGAAGAATGTTGGTTTAAAAATTAGTAGAACAAAAACTGAACACCTGTTTTGCGACTTCGGTGATACATCTAGTTTTTCTCCTATAGCCTTAAATGGTGTATCCTTACCAGCTTGCTCCAATTTTCGGTATTTCGGTTCAATGATACAAAACGACGGTAGCATTGATAAGGATGTGAGGAACATTATAAATGCAGGATGGATGAAATGGCGAAATGTGTCTGGGGTAGATTGTGATCCATAAATGCCTTTGAAATTTAAGGGGAAGGTTTATAAAACTAGGATAAGTGCGGTCATACTGTATGCATCTGAGTGCTGGGCTACGAAAGAAACGGATGACAGAAAATTACATGTGGCAGAGATGCGAATGTCAAGGATGTGTGGTGTGACTAGAATGGATAAGATTAAGAATGAGTTTATCAGAAAAAGTTTGAAAATAGCACCGGTGACAGAGAGATTGAGAAGTAATAGGTTAGCATGGTATGGGCATGTCATGAGAAGAGATGAAAACCATGTAACCAAAAAAGTGTTGAGTATGATGGTGGATGGATATACGAGTAGAAGAAGACCGAAAAAGGATGGATTGTGTGAAACATGATATGTGCGTAAAAGGTGTGAATACTGAGATGACATTTGATAGGAGATAATGGAAAAAGAAAACATGTTGTGCCGACCCTACTTAGGTGGGATAAGGGTAATGATGATGATGATGATATATGTTCCAACAACTCCTATAAAGTCGCGAATTACATGTATCAGGTAACAGCCCAAGTCGAGTGTGCCGTGTACCCTTAAGCTAGTTGTCAAATAAAATCGGCTGAGTGCCTTAAGCGCTCGCCTAAGTGCTCCGATGAAGCTGTTATGACCTTACTAGGTCAATAACGTAATTAGTTGAAAAAAAAAGCATTCTTATTATTTGTATAAATTACAGTACCTGGGCGACCGAGCCTAGCTCGGTTCTTTAAAAACATTTTTGATTGAAATCTTAGTAAAAAAAAGTTTTCTATGAATAAAATCTAGCTAGATCAATTTATCGTCCCTGAAACTACCTACATACTAAATTTCACGGAAATAGAGGACGCCATTTCCGAGATCATGAATATATACAAATATAAAAATATACAAGAATTGCTCGTTTAAAGGTATTAGATAAGAGAGACAATGGTTTACGTAAGGTTGTTGATTTGCATTAGTGTTCTGAAGTGTCGATGGAAATCGTAGTAAGTTATTGAATTATTATTTTTATTATTACCATAAAATTCAAATATGTTCATTTCAATTTTACATTAATTTAAATTACAAATGACCCATACAATAATTTAGAATACAGACACGGTTAAAATATGTTAACTTTCCTACGAACTGGCGTGACAGTAAACTACATAATCATTGAAGCGAATTGATTCATTCTTCTAGAATTGTGACGTCATAAGACTGTCCCCTCGGTTATAGATATAAAGCTACGTTTAAACGGGATAGTGTACTGGCCCGAGTTGTGTTCTGACATTTGTATCAAAATTTGAAAGTACGAAATAAGATACTTTTGTACTATGGGGATGTCTCGGGGTTGCGTGAGCAATCTCCGCTACACTCCCGGCGGCGGCAGGCGTTTCCAACGCCGCACTCCACTGAGGCAGTCCGTTTGCAAGACTGCCTAGCAGCTTTCCGAACCCGTGCAATGGACGACCAGGCTCCCGCACCTTACCTCCTGGGTTCAGCTAGTAGTGGAAAGGTTATAAAACCCTCCGTCATCGCCCGACCATTGATTTTTTTTTTACGAGGTTTACTCCTCGTTCACCACGGCCACCCTAAGCTCCCCTCTGGCCTAGGGGCCATATTTATTTCCTGTCGTATATTATAATTTTTTGCATATTACTTGTACAAAAATGTTTCGATCCATCAAATCTGTCAGGTGTACTGCACAGCTTCACGATTTTTAATTATCTAGATATATTTTATTGTAACTGATGAGCGTTATATTGAGTGTTGTACGTATTATGTACGAATGTCGAATAGCCGAATAGATATTTGCAAATAAAAGCATTTTATTAAAACTACCCACTTCTCCAAATATTTCTAATCATAGCACATAATTTTATAAACAGCAATTAAACAAAAAATAGGAAAATCATTTGATGAAGATGCACGAAAATTGAACTGTACTATATTATGTCTGGTTATTTATATATGGACAGTTTTGTTCTTAGGTATTCACCCGTACTAATCTCTTGAATCCCAAGAACCATAATGCTTTAAGCACCATACAAACGAATATAGACTTTGTGAGGCATGGGTCAACAGATAATTTGGCAGTACAAGTTCTAAAAAAATACTGAATTTATTACCAAATTGTATAAACTTGGAGTAAGCCATTTTGACCTAATATTGCTAAGTCGCAAACAGAGGGGTGTAGTTCTAACTTATGCTCCGCGAATAATACTTGTTTCTGCATAAAAAGTATTCTTTGGCCTTTTCTATATTACAGAAATAGTCTATGCAAAGTTTATGATCGAAATGCCTATGATAAGCTTTTCGTACTTTATGGGTTAAATTTAAATTGATTATAAACTAGCTTTTGCTCGAAGCTTTGCACGTATTTTTTTTTTATTGAAGCACGACAAAGTGACTGCACTATGCCTGATGGTAAGCATAATACAATCCAAAAACAGTGGCGACCACCGAAAGACAGATTATCCATCGCTGCTCGCCGCTGTCATGCCGGCCATAATGACGAAAGTCATCCGGTACTGGATATTTTTTTTTCATATATTTCTAATACATCATGCAATAGCTTATAGTGGATGCATAGAGAGGAGTCAATTCCAGATATTATTAGTAAGGCGTTTAGTAAGAATAATGAATACTTTCCTCATCGTCCAGTTTTCTATATCTGAATTATGCTATAGCTGATAGTAATTGCATTAAAAAATAAAATACGAATATGAACAGTATAATGTAGATTAAAACTAATTGTAGACAGCGACTTATCCCAGTATTATCTCCAATTGACTTGCCAGTGTAAACGAGCTCGGATCGATGCAAGATCCGCAGCGTAACTCCGCACCACATTACCCCGTGTTTTTGTCCTCCCGATTTGGGAGTTTCCAGTTTTAGGGTCACGAGTTTAGGGAACTTTTTTTTTATTACGGGAAGTTTTATTCGCGTAAACAAGCAATTTTCTCTGATTCTTGTTAGTGATATTTGATTTTTTTTTTTCGAGTTTTCTACGGGAAGTTAATTGGACACGTAATTTAGCCTTTATTTTTTCCATTCATAAACTTTTAATGATTTCTAAGAGAGAGGAAATTAAATTAACGCATGAAATAATGGTCTATTGTTGACTTTTTTTTTTAATGTCATACGAGGCAAACGAACAGATGGGTCACCTGATGTTAAGTGATCACCACCGTCCATAGAGACTTGTCTTGTCTTGTCTTGTTGTGCCTGTGTTTGGGAGAAGGGTGGGGGGGGGGCAGGAAGGGAAGGAGGAAGGGGAATGTAGGTGGGTCTCCAGCTCTCTCACTGACTGAACGAAACGCAACAATGCAAGCACTGTTACTTCACGTCGGTTTTCTGTGAGAGGGGTGGTACTACCCCGGACAAGCCGACCTATTCATGCTGAAATTAATAATAGCTTCAACGTGGCTCTACCACCTCATCCTCATCATAAATCCTCACGTAATTAATGGACGCCCCCTTATATAGTAACAAACATAAACATCTATGAAATATGAGGGTGTAATAAAAACAGTAAATTCATAACTTTTCCGGACACTTTGGCATTCAACCAGACGAATGAGTGACGCAATTATCCCACATCCGTTTCCGGTCGTATTTAAGGAGCCAATTTGTCGACCTCTTTCTTCAAGGTCCACGTGACCTTGGAACATTCCTCTGTAACTCCTTATTTTTATCAAATGTTTCTGCTTAAAAGAAGTTCAACAAATACTTTTTTTCGAACTGACTACGCTATTGACCTAGCAAGGTCTTAACAACTTCACCGGACTACTAAGGCGAGCGTTTAGGGCACTCTGCCGATTTTATTTGACAACTAATTCAAGGGTGCAATGCTTGGGCTGTTGCCTGATACGTGCAAATTGCGATCTATTTGAGCTGACCTAAGCTAACTATTCATACATATATGAGTTGTTGGAACATATATGTATACCAAATATACGTACCTCAACAACTCCTCCATATATTTATTATCGGAACGCCCGCGACTTCGTTCGCGTGGAATAGTTACTTTAGAACAACGCTAACACGCAACGGAAGCTGTCAGAAGAAAAATAAACGATTTTGAATCATTCTTGATTGGCGCTCCGCTGAAATTGAAAGAATTTTTCAAATCGGAACAGTAGTTCCTGAGATTACCCACTACAACGTCACAAACTCACAAACTTCACCTCTTTATAATATTAGTCTAGATTTCTAGACAAAAATCTATAAAGTACAGTCACGTAAGATTTACATTTTTATTGTACGTGTAGATAGGATTCGAATATACCATACATAGTCATTTAGATATGATACCATATTAATATAAATACTAATATGAAGTGTATCAATTCTTCATGAAATAAAACTCGTGAACCCTTTTTAACTTATTCTATATATTCAGCATCCAAAAAGCCATCTCATGGAAAAACAATCCAAGAGCGAATATTCAATCACAACAGAAAAAACTATATGACAATATTTTTCTAAAGTTCAAATCTAAAATTCTATCTAAAATCTTACTAAGCAGTTTCTAAACATATTATCTATATATTAATACGTGAAGCAAAATTTTTGAATCCCTTTTTAACCTATTTCCCGTCAATGGGTGAACATGAAATTTGGCATAGTTAAAGTTTATATGGCGGGGAAGTGCAGAAAGCTGTTTATTTTATATAAAATGCATTAGAAGTACATTAAATTAATTAAAATATGCACTACTCACACTACTACTCAAATTTTACACAACATATACACACATGTAAATAATAAAGACATTTTGACAGCCGTCAATAATTACGAACTTCAAACAAGGTTTGAAGGAGGTTGCTATGCTCAACTATATGTATTTTTTAACTCTTACGTTCTAATTACCATTTTTCATCCTACATTCAACAATAATATTATAAAATATAACTATTATTGTAATATTTATTATTTTTTATGGTGAACTCACTTCAAATGATGATTTAATAAAAAAAATGAGGCAAAAAATACTTTGTATAATCAAAATAATAGTTTTGTTCATAAAAGTAATCCATGACTTAAACCTCCGCGGTTACAATGTTGCAATTCAACCTCATGTAGCAACAAAAAAGAATTTTTTTTCAAAAGCTAATGGTAGTATTAAGAACATCTTTGTCTTGGATTCACCATTTGATTGTTTTGTGCATCCATTACTTTTCTAAACGATGATACTGTGCATATCACTATTTCTCATAATGAACAGACTACATTTAATTCAATATCACCTAGAAATACCACCCACCCATGGTGTCGTGTAAAATTAATTGAAAATTGTGTCATGGGTTGCGATAAATTTCTTTATTTTCGTAAAGTTATGTTTGCTTAAATTTGAAAGCTTTTACCACGTGATTTTTGTTTCAAATTTATAATTAATTTCAATTTTCACTTACACATAAATTTTTTTTAAATGTTTATATAATTAAAGATCATGCCAAATAACTGAGTAGCCATGATGAATAACCTTTGATTATAGAAGTATACCCTTTGACCAAAGAACCCTATTAAAGTTCAAACTTTAAAAAATCAAATAACTATGGTCGAATGTCGACCACTGGGTGCCCAGTAGTATTAATTATTATTCTATTCCATTACAATCAATTATATTAGAAATATTTCTTATATCATTGATTACAACGACATATGAATTAATGCTAATATTTTCTCAAATTTGATTACAAAAATATATCTAGAAGAAATAAAATAACAAAGCCTACAATATTGATATACTATAAAAGCTTTTTTAGTTATCACATGACAAATTCTAATTACAATTTCTCTTCGTTCACAGTTCCAAAATGAAGACCCGCGATGTGGTCTTGCTTTCGATACTGAGCTGCGGTGCTATCGCCATCCTTTTCGCTGTCGTAGTTTACTTGTATCTTCGACGTAGACGGAGAAAGAGAGAGGACGATGAGGATGGCACCAGCTGTGGAATAAGGTAAGTTGATTAACTTTCAATGGTGTGTATTCTCTTAAAGGAACTATGGTCTGCCGATTCCAGCTTATAGGTATTGTTGCTTAACTTCCAAGCCCATTCATTTAATATTTCAAGGTTGGTAATGTAACACATAAAAGATTATTAATATTGATATGGTCACTATAAGATGTTGTTAAGTTAGCTAATTACCTAATAACTTAAGACAGAACTTCTCTTAAGTAGGGACTTAAGAAAGTAACCGACTTGGTATTACAAGGATCTCACAACTTTATACGGTAGAACTGAGTTGCAAGACGGGATTTTTTTACAAGTTTTGTTTTTGATCGCATTTCTATACTAAAATTATAAAGAGGTAAAGTTTGTGAGTTTGTGACGTTGTGATGTTGTGACGTTGTAGGGGGTAATCTCAGGAACTACGGGTCTGATTTGAATAATTCTTTCAATTTTATATAGATCATTCATCGAGAATGGTTAAAGGCTATTTATCATCACGCAAAGACCAATAGGAGCGGAGCACAGGTAAAAAATGTTTCAAAATCGGGATGATTTTTTTCCTTTTGAGAGCTTCTGCTGCGTGTTAGCGTTAGCCCAGAGTAACTATTACTACGCGAACGAAGTCGCAGACAGGGGCTAGTTGGTAATAAAATACATTTCAACTGTTTTTAGAAAGTGTGTCTGTTTATTTGAACACGCATCACTGAAATCTTTTCAAGAAAATTATAAATTATATATCCGAGTGAGTGAGTGACGACACGACATAGTACAAGAGGTAAGTAGATAGTGATTAGATTTAATACGTTTAGATGGCTTTGTTAATCACAATTTTGTATATCAGAACCTATGCGGTTAAAGTCGCGAGCATAGATAGTTAGTAAATATAACACAAATCTACAAACGCCCACAGCTCTCGTAACAATGACGTTTGTTATTTGCTTACCAACACAGGAACACACGATACAACGTATGTATGTTATAGCACATACACTACATCCCTCCTTGAGGACATTTTTTTATCATAAGTGGCAAACGATGTGGGTCAACTGATGTTAAGTGATCACCACCGTCCATAGCCATCTATTATTTTTATTATGTATTGTTTCCTCTTCTCTATTCCGCATATTTAATCTATACTTTCGCACGCTATTCTATTCTATTATCTATGTATTCTATTCAACCACTTCCTGTTCAAAAAGAACGGAACGCCAGTCGCCGCCCGCGCCGCTTCTACGCATAATCGCTTACGAGAACGCACGCTGACTCCGACAGAGAAATAAAATCCGAGAACCAGCCAAGACCTGGTAAGTTCTGTTCGTCGTGGCAGTCGTCTCACTCCACCCCCTCGCGAGGGCGGACGAGGGAACTGGTCAAGGCGTTTTGCCTTCTACAGTGGTATTTCCTTCGAGGCCCGTGAAGACGGGTCTGTCCTTGGGTTGCTATCTTAGCTTATTGGTGATGTCCGTGCATAGCTTCAATATGTGCCATCATTGCTCTGGCGGCATCTTGGGCTTCATGGCTTCCAATTTTCCCTATTTCAGCGTTGAGCTCGCGGGCAAATCCTCGCGATCGCGACGTAGCAGGCGTGGGTGCGGGTGCGGGGGCACCTTCGCCGCTGAGGTCTTCATTAAAGCGCCGCGCGACGTTGAAGGTGACGCAGCGTCTTGAGTCTTGGGTTTCTTCTGTACCGGAGACTTGATTTCCGGCGAGGTCTTAGGTGCTGTAGGCGCCTCGGATGCTATAGAGGTGGCGGCAGCAGAGATGAATTCGGGATCGCCGCGCTTACGGTGCAGCGCTCTCCCGATCGGTTCGATCTGGCTATCCGGTATCTTCGGAGGCTTGAGTTCACTCTTCGCGGCGCGTTCAAGCGCTGCGGAGTCCTCCGGGGAAGGCTTCTTATTCTCTTCCGCTGCCTCCTGGAGACGCAAGTACAGTGCCATCCAGCGGGTCATCTCGTTCGACAGCGATCGAGCCGAGATCAGCTCGGCGAGAGTGGCTAAGTTACTCTCGTAAACGCTTGTCGGCGTAGACTCCCCGCCGAGCAACCTCTGTCGCGTCCCCGCGGGCTGCGGGCGAAAATCAGGCACGGTAGTGCGGAGTCCGATGGGCGTAGCGGTGGTCGTCGTGGTTGGTTCGGCAGAGTCCGGAGGCTTGCGGGAGGCCGTTGGTACCAACGTGGATGCGTCGGTTTGGCCCTGAAAAGGGCCGGTTTTCTTCTTTCCCGGCTGGGAAGTGGCTTCTTTCTTGCAGCGCATTGTCACCCAGGACTGGGCGAAATCGGACGGAGTGACTCGCGGAGCTCAGAGACGTACTGGCACGCGTGACGATGGAGCGCGTCCAAGTTCTGTTCAAACTCCTACTACTAATTATATATATTTACAACAATTTCCACTACTTGCAACACCAGGGGAGTCGCAGGTGCGTTACCAGTCTATGTTGGGGGAGGGGGGGAGTGAGGAAGGGAATAGGAGAGGGGAAACGTGAGGCGAGGTGGACCTCCGGCGCTCTCACTGGCCGAACGAAATGCAACAATGCAAGCACTGTTACTTCACGACGGTTTTCTGTGAGAGAGTGGTACTACCCCGGGTGAGTCGAGCCATTCATGCTGGCTCTAGCACCTACAAATACATATAATGTAATTAAAACAAAATGGCTTCCCAGGTCAGTTTTGTGAAAAGTCCCTTGGCAGTTGACATGTTAAAATAGATGAATACTGCTTTTTACAGCGTGTTATTTCGTTAAAGATATTATAATATCTCTAAGATAAGAAACAGTAGCTCTAGCTAACCAAAGATCAGTAGGTAGGCAGGGAGTTTCAAATATGCGGCGTTAAAAATTTGGAACAATTTATCTCCTCCATTTACATCTCAAAAGCAAATTTATCATAAACTAATTGAAAATACGAGTTTTAGAGCAAAAGGGCGTAAATAAATAATTTAATAACTTCTATAGATGACGTCATGACTATCATCTACAGAGAATGAAACATACGTAAGTAACAATTGTTTTTTTCTTTTTTTATTAAAAATCTATGGTAGGTTTTAGGTATTGATTTACAGCATTGAACTATTTCTCTCAAGATCTATCTTACGCTTAGAGCTTTGAGAGCAAATTATGCGGACTTATAAATTATACATGCAATTGCATGCTTGCAAGAACAATTTAAGGCTTAACAGAAGCCAACGCCACCTTATAACAAATGTTACAAGCTGTGTTGTAAAGATACACTACAGAAGTGAAACTTTTGTATTACCGGGAAATATTTTAATTAAAACAATATAACATAAGGCCACCGTGACGCGGTATTCCCAAGCGGTCACCTATCCAAGTACTGACCGCGTCCGACGTTGCTAAGTTTCGACAGAGTGTTTACCTCCATCATTTTTTGTCAAACAAAAAAGTTGCTGACCAAAATTCCTAAACCCTCACATCAGAAGTCTCACTTCAATAACCTTGATAAAATTGAAACTAATATATAATTAATAAAAGTTGAATTATGGACTACTGGATGTACCTTGCTGTGAAAACTTTAAGGTCTCAGTGGTACTTGAGAGCTATCTCTGTACCTAAGCGAGCTAATTTCATTTGTATTATAATGAGGCATTGGCTCTCGTTTTTATTACACGCTCTGATATTATATATAACTATAAACTATACCAGTGACTCCATCACTGTGAAACTATAGTAAAAAACAGTGACTAATAAAAGTATGTGAATGTATGAAGTTCTTTTACATATCTACTTATCTCTCGTACTTAAGTCGTCATTAAAATTACAATAACTTATGACAGAGATAACCGATTTTAATGAGACCAAGACTAAATGTCACTCGAGGATATGCTTTATGATTTTCTTGGTGAGGTTTCATTGTGAACGCAGTACATTACATACATACAGACAGTCATTTCTAAAAATGATTTAAATATAACTATTACCTTATTCTAAGACATCTGCAACAAGTTTTTTAGTAAAAATCTAAAAACTGCAGACACGTTAGATCTATATTTTTATTATATGTTTTTTTTTCAAAATTAAAATGCTGTTGACCTGGAAAGGTCTTTACAACTTCACCAAACTATTGAGGCGAGGGCTGAAGGCACTCAGCCGATTTGGAATGTTTGGGCTACTAACTCAAAAGTGCACGGCATACCTCGGCTTGGGCTGTCGCCTGTTTTGTGCAAAAATCGCGACCTATCTGAGCTAACCTAAGCTAAGCTATCTAGATATATGTATATGAGTTATTGAACCATGCATGTGTACCAAGCATGCGTGCCTCGGCAACTCCTATATATATTTTGTGTCTAAAAAAATCCTCTAAATTATGTAGGATAGGATAGGATAGGGAAAAATAAGGGTAGAACTCTTTGTCGCTTATTTCTCTGAAAAGGAAAAAAGGGTTTAAGCATGTAAGCGTGCACGTGTGTATAAGTGATGTGAAAACGTGTGTATAGGTTATGTGAATGTATATGTATATATATATATATAGACTACTTTAGAAGAATAATCGCAATACGGACTTATATTGTAACCGTAAGAGCGTAAGTTAATTTTTTTTTTCGACTTACACCCTTATGATTGTGAGATGCCGATATATATGTAGAACGATTTATTTTACTACACTGTTTGTTGTCTGGATAGAGATTACGAGACAAACAACCTTGTTGTCAACAATTCTCGATACGGGCTTCTGTTTAATGATGGAATAGAACAAACACGCGTATACCCTTCGGGGATAAGTTGAAGTATATATTTACTACTTACGGTCATGACTCTGTTAGCTTGATATCCAGAATTTTCATGTGAAACATCTATTGGCGTTGGTAAACCTGATTGTTAGCGTGGCGACCCGTGGTGACGCAAAATACCAACTTTGCACTATTAACAAACTCGGAAATATATAAATTTTTTTTTTCTATTCTGCAGACTCTTGGTCCTTTTTTTTTGCTTACATGTAGTATTTTTTATACGTAAAAATCGTATCCGTGAGCGTATTTTTTTTTTTAATTACTAATTCATTAAATATTAACTGTTCAATTATTATTAACTATTTTTAGTTTAATGACGTTTTTTGACGTTGGTCAATAAACTTTTTCGTCTTATAAAAGTAGGTTTACATAGCCTCACTGAGTGTGTTCTACCGTCTGTATCAAGGCGAGTGATCCGACGAGTTATTTAACTTAATCCCTTCCTCCCCTTTCCACAACCGAACTACACGCACTGGCCTTCGTAGCCACAGTTTTACGGTACATTTTATTTGGGCAAGAACTAAAAAGTTCGCATCGTCATATCTTTGCCGTACCGTGAAACTGTGGAACAATCTCCCGGCCAGTGTATTCCCACCTTCCTATGACATGGGGTCCTCCAAGCGTAACGTGAAGAGACATTTACACAGGCCGGCATGACAGCGGCGACCAGTGATGGATAATGTGTCTCTCGGTGGTTGCCGATGTTTTTGGATTGTACTATGCTTACCACCAGGCATAGCACAGTCACTTTGTCGTGCAAATATAAAAAAAAGAAGGTTTATTTAAAACAGGATTTTCTTTGTTTCAGAAAATGTTCCATTTTTACAGTAAACTAGCCTCTGCTCGCGATTTCGTTAACGTGGAATAGTTACTTTGGGCTAACACGCAGTGAAAGCTCTCAAGAGGAAAAAAAGCCCGATTTTGAAACATTCTTCATTGGTGCTCCGCTCCTATTAATCTTAGCGTGATGATATATAGCCTATAACCTTCCTCGATAAATGAGCTATATGACACTGAAATAATTTTTCAAATCGGACCAGTAGTTCCTGAGATTATCCCCTACAACCTCACAAACTCACAACGTCACAAACTTTACCTCTTTATAATATTATAGAATTTAGCGAAACTAGCGATGAACTTGGAAAAACATACAATAAAAAAGACCAATTTGCGCTAAGTGATTGTTACGTCTAAGTAAGAAAAAAATATTATATTCATATGTACACAATCCATAACACCTATGTCAAATAAAGTTAATTTTATATTGTTTTAGTTCGAACTGTAAATATACGTTGGAGATTATACTGTAACTCGAGTGTTTTGGGTCGATAATTGTTTGCGCAAATATTTCTAGCCAGGGTGAGAACTAAGTGGAGGTTCTGTACACGATTGTCGACTTTAAAGTAGTGAGGTGAGAGTATATTGTTGTGTTTTAGTATAGTTTTGAGTAAGGTTTTCAGGCAATGCTGATATTCAGTCTATCCGCGAATTCCGAAGGTCGAAGTTGTACACCCGCTCTCTAAGAGTTGTGTATAGAATCGTTGTAATATTATACAGCGTGCTTCGTTCTATTGTTATTTAAACAAAGGATGTCCTAAAATATATTCTAGATTAAAATTCGTAATAAACAAGTTTGTCTTTCGATTTACGTTTAAATTCGGATAATTTATTTTGTTTCGTAATTTATTACACAGTTGTTTCTTTTGTTCGCGATAAATTTCTTTGTGCGCGTATTGTTTGTGTTACTTTAGAAAGAGAGTGTCTGTTGGTTTATCGAGAGATATAGAAAGTCGTCAAAGTGACGCCGTTTACTTGCCACCGCGTTTTGACATTCTGTCAAGATTTGACCCTAAATATGAGCCTCCGGAGGTAAGTGATTCTTTTCCTATAAGATATGGATTTAATAAAAATTGTGACCCTTTGTGAGACGCCTGGCAAATGTGTAATTGTAGTCTATATCTATACTAATATTATAAAGAGGTAAAGTTTGTGTTTGTGACGTTGTAGGGGGTAATCTCAGGAACTACTGGTCCGATTTGAAAAATTCTTTCAATGTTATGTAGCTCATTTATCGGGAAATATTATAGGCTATATATCATCACGCTAAGATCAATAGGAGCGGAGCACAAATGAAAAATGTTTCCAAATCGGGATTTATTTCCTCTTGAGAACTTCCGCTGCGTGTTGGCGTTAGCCCAAAGTAACTATTACTACCCGAAAGAAGTCGCGGGTAGGGGCTACTCTATATATTAGTTAAGAACATATTCGTTCTCCGTTTCTCTGAAGATTATCTGCATTCATTTTTATTTAAATCGCGTCGCCATTTTTTTTTTTTTTATAAAGTGTTCCGATTTTAATGAAACCAAGAATAAATGTTACTCGAAGATATGCTTTATAATTTTCTTGTTGAAGTTTTATCGTGAACACAGTACTTTAGCAGTGATGCGTGTTCAAACTTACCGGCAGACAGGCATTTATAAAAATAATTGAATGATGAATGAAATTAATTACTTATTCCTAGACACCTACGACAATTTTTTTTCCATAAATCTTAAATGTACAGAAGATTTAAATCTAATATATAGAAATCTCGTGTCATGCTGTTTGTGTTCGAATTCCTCTGAAACGGCTGGACCGATTTTTATGAAATTTGAAATGTATATTTGGTAGGTATGAGAATAGTTCGTAAAGTATATTATATACCTCTAGATGATTAGGGTGGACCTAACCAGATTTTTTTTTCAATTTTTTTTTTTGTACTTTTTTTTTATTTAGCAACAAAAAATACCTACAATCTCATATTGTCACCTACGTAACCCTATTATCCCATTTTTTTTTACGCAATTTAGTATTTTTGTAAGAACAATATTCAAATGTTTCAACGGTCGTTCGTATTTCAAACAAAACCAAATTATTGATGTTGCTGAATAACAGATGGCGCTACATCCACCTCATCGACATTTCTTCCACACATGCGTGAGTCATTTACTAAAACAACTATGTATGTGATTGAGTGAGTCCCTGAATTGATTGGCTTCACAATTGGAAACAGTGGGAGTATGTGGGTCTCTGGCGCTCTCACTGACTGAACGAAATGAAACAATGCAAGCACTGTTACTTCACGTCGGTTTTCTATGAGAGTGTGGTATTACCCTGGTCAAGCCAACCTATTCATGCTGAAGCCAGTAATAGCTTCAGCTTGCCTCTACCACCTCCCTCTCCCTTCCCCCTCTTCCTCTTTCGCCCTAAACCCCTTCCCTATCAACACAGGCTGGCAACACACTTGCGACTCCTCTGGTGTTGCCGGTGTCTATATACGACGGTGATCACTTAACATCAGGTGCCCCACCTGTTGGTGTGCCTCCAATGATATAAAAAAAGATTTTTCGAGTTCGGAAACACAATACTAACAGGTAGGTATCCGATTTCACGCAGATGAAGTTCCACGGATCAGCTAATTCTTATTATATGAATGGATATTGTTGTACCTATATGTGGGTGGATTTGGCGGTGGAATGCGAACCAGATTTGAGGCACCAAGGGGCCTAACCAATTTGCTTATCGACAATCACTATATCACGTGATTATCAAGTGATAAAAGCACGTGATTTAGCGTTCAGATATGTCATCTCCATGCATTTTTCCGTTTTCTATTTGCGTTAGTGATTGTAGATAAGCAACTTCGTTAGGCCCCCAGTCTCTTCGGAGGCGTGAGTTCGCATCCCACCTCTGCCATCATGTTGTGATGTCAATATCGATTCAGTTAACGACTGTATTATTTAAATCCACCCACATATACAACAGATATTGATAGATGAAGTGCAGTATATAGATCTAATATAATACATTTTAAGGCAGGCATACTAAGGCTGAAAGGATTCCCTGATCTAGAATTCCACGAAAGGCTGTATTGCGACAAACGTGACCGGAGTGTTAAGCCGTCTACTACACATGCGTTTCGATGTATTTGAGAAATCTTTTACCGGCGTTGTCAAAGAGTGTAAGGACAATATTGTTTGACTCATATTGATCGGTCAAGTATGTATTTAATCTATACCAATATTATAGAAGTGAAGTTTGTGAGTTTGAGACGTTGTAAGGTGTAATCTCAGGAACTACTGGTCTGATTTCTATTTTTTTTGTGTTATATCTAATACCTTTAAGTAATATAATATTCAATAAATCTATCTATATAATATAATATATAATATATATATATATATATATATATTTCCGTGAAACTTAGTATGTAGGTAGTTTCGGGGACGATAAATCGATCTAGCTAGATTTTATTAATAGAAAACTTTTTTGTGACTGAGTTTTTAGGCAATGAAAAAATATAGCTAGAATACAAAGGTAAATTTCGCCGACGCTGTCAAAACAAAAATAGCTGAGATGGATATCGGTTGCTTTGAAAAGCCGTGAAACCCCAGCTCAGATCCGAGTGACAGCAGAATATATATATATATTTTTTTTTTTTTTTTTGTGAAAAATGTTAATTTTATAAGGCAAACCTAACACTTTATTTTTATTTAAAAATGTTTTTTAAAGAACCGAGCTAGGCTAGGTCGCCCAGGTACTAGTTCATTTATCGAGAAAGACTATATAACATCACGCTAATACCAATAGGAGCTGAGCACTAATGAATAATGTTTTAAATTCGTTTTGTAGTACTTGTATTATTACCCCTAGATAATATCATACTAGTATCTTCAAAATACGTTAGATGGCGTTATATTAAATTAACCAATTACGTTTCGCTTACATGTAATACATTGATATACAAAAACCCAAGATGCACACTTAACGTCTCACAGCCGGCACACAAAAATGATTTCAAATATTCTGGCGTCACTTGCGTTCTTGTAAACACAACTTTAAATCACTTAGGTAAGTTTGAATTTGCAAATCATAAGTTTATCGCATAACTATAACCATGTATATATATTGGGAAGTTTTTTCGGCCGGTTTTGAATGCTACTTTTATTCGAGATTATGCATCTTCGATTATTATAAGTTACACATACCTACATACATAAACAGTTGTTCCCCTTCCATGCTTTTAAGTACTTTAGAAAACAAAGGACAAATCTATCTAGGCTACGCAAGATAAAAGGCCATTACATTACTAGGAGTTATAAATCTTTCACAGACTATTCCGGATCATTGCATTTTGTTACAAAAACCGATAAATTAAGTTCCGAAGTTATCGCGGGAATTGTTTCAAGGTAACAAAGTTCATATTGTTATCGCTATTGGAATATCTGTGTAAAAGTAACACTGGATTAGTTCTGTTTAAATTGTTTTAACTTTGATAGCTTTTGTGGGATTATTGAAGGAGAATTGGTATTGTGCAAAACGTTAATCCTTTGAAGAAGGTTTTTTGCAAATCAGTGGTCGGCAGACTGCGGTTTGCGAGCTGCATGTGGCTCTATCTCCTTCACTGTGGTTATTCCAAAAAAATCTTAGTGCAGACATGGAATATGATAACTTTCTTTGTAAGATACTAGTTCCTTTTGAAATGTAACTCTATAGAAAAGGGAAACATTTTTTTTTTATTGCAGCACAGCAAAGTGACTGCACTATGCCTGATGGTGAGCACAGTACAATCCAAAAACAATGGCGACCACCGAGATACACGCTATCCCTCAGCGGTCGCCGCTGTAATACCGGCCTGCGTAAATGTCTCTTCACGTTACGTTTGAAGGACCCCATGTTATACGAAGGAGGGAACACATTAGCCGGGAGATTGTTCCACAGCTTCACGGTGCGGCAAAGATAAGAAGTTGCGAACTTTTTAGTTCGTGTTCAGATAGGATTTACCGTAAAACTATGACTCCGAAGCCCCGCGCGAGTGGTTCGGTTATGGAAAGGAGAGGAAGGCTTAAATTAAATAGCTCTGCAGAACATTCACTATGATACAGACGGTAGAACACACTCAGTGAGGCAATATCTCTGCGCAACTGAAGCGGCTATATAAACTGTGTAATGTCTGCATCATTAACAACGCGGACAGCTCGTCTCTGCAACCTATCCAGGGCATCTAGTAGGTATTTGACGGAACCGTCCCAGAGTTGAGAACAGTATGCCACGCAAGGCCGAACTTGTGCCTTATAAAGGAGATATATAGCTGATCAGGCGTGAAAAACCGCTGCACCCTGTTCAGGATTCCGAGTCTTCGAGATGTAGTGGAGATTATGCTCCCGATGTAATCCATGAGATTGAGGTCGCTGCGAATGTCTATACCTAAGATATTGAGGCTGTCTCGCATTGCGAGCGAGATATTCTGGAGAGCAGGAAGAGGGGTAAATGCAATTTTGCAGGTAAACGCGGACAGCTGTGTTTTGTTTTTTTAGAAAGCTATTACAGCACGGTTATTCGTTTGGAAGAAAAAACATATTTAGCAAAAGCAAGCTCGGGATTGTGTGCGTTTAATCCCAATTAATTCAATGACAAAATGGCTTTCCTAAAAAAAAATTGGTTATTTGTAAAGTCAGTTTGCTGACGATAATTTTACACGATAGCGTCATAAGAAAACGGCGATGACAAATTGCATATTTTTATAAATTAAATTGAATAATCATTCTTTTGAATAATGTAAAGAAGTTAATTGAAAATTACAAGTATTTCGATGAATTTACATTTATTTGCACCCGTTTCAAACAAAATTGTAACATAACCTATGATTTCTGCACTCGTCGTCCGATGGTACTTTTTTTTTAATAGTCAAAGAACAAATATATAAGACTATGTTTACCCGCAGCTCCGCAAGCGTTTTTAAAAATGGTATTAATGACATATAAAATTGTGAGACCATGTATAATTATAGAAATGCTTTTTAAAACAATTGCAAGTATGACACGCACTCCACTTAAAGCAACATGTAACGTATACAATAGATATGTATTAAAACTAACAATGTATTAAATGAGGTTTATCACCTGCAACATATCTGGAACCTTAATCCACAATATAACTATCTCAGTGCTTACTTACACTGTATTACGCACTAATGAAATAATAACCTAAAATATTTGAGTTTTTGGCGGGATCTTAGTCTGTCATGTATTGGATTTTATATTTTATTCATAATCTTGTGTTATTGGACTCTATACTTTGTAAATTTGGTGGAGTTTTACGTAATATAGTTAGTTTATTATACATAAGTGAAGTGAATGGAAAATAATACCACGGAGCATGAAATTCTGAGATGCCACAAAAACTCCCAGGAATGTTCTAACAAGTGATCCACCATCTTGTTAGAATATTGACTCACACGACGCCTAATATTGAAATGTTTTTTTTTTTTTTTCGAAATGTCTACGCTATTGACTCAGCAAGGTCTTAACAGCTTCACCGGACTACTAAGGCGAGCACTTAAGGCACTCAGCCGATTTTATTTTGGCAACCAGCTCAAGGGTGCACGGCAAACCTCGGCTTGGCTGTTGCCTGTTGCATGCAAAATGGTATCTTAGCTAACCTAGCTAACTATTCATATATATATGAGTTGTTGAAACATATATGTGTACCAAGCATACACGCCTCGTCAACTCCTCCATATATTTATTATCGGAAAATTGAGAGTTTTTCAGTTCGATAAGGGAAAAAAGAAGTAAACCCTTCCACTTTCATGTGTAAGCGTGTAGGCGTGTACGTGTGTGGGGTGATCGTGTAGGAATTGAAATGATCGCACGACGCTTGTAATATTATTGACTACGTGACAATGGCAGTAATAATCTGAAAGATTGATTGCCAAAAATAAAATGAAAAAAAAACTTAATATATTATCATAAAGATTTACATTTAATATATATTGCTATAATAATTAAGATTTTGTGACTATAAAAAACATAAACGCTTGTCTATTCTGCAAGAAATTTTATTATGGAACTCGTTACGTGGTTTAAGATCTTATTAGGAAGACTTCTTCTTCAAAGTTACTAATAATTGTAGAGTCGAATTGCCAACAATAAGCTGATAATTATTTCTTGAATTATAAATAGAGAATTATTTGGAATCTTGCTAATGCAGACTAAGCCGCGGGTAACAGCTAGTTTAAAATAGAATAACCTCAATTACTTTTTATAAGATTCGCTATTACCAGTGAGTCTTGTGAAAATAGGTCTATCCATTTTGGAGAAATCACTGTGGGCGAATCCATGGTTAACAGATAGTATAAATTAAAATTGCCTGAATTATTTTATATGAGATCAGCTAACTGCCAGTGAAAGTCCCGTGTAGATTGCTCTAATCGTTTTAAAGATAGCCCTACGGGCGAAGCCATGGTTAACAGCTAGTATAAACTAAAATTGCTTAAATTACTTTTTATAAGGTCAGCTATCTGACAATGTAAGTCTTGTAAAGATCGGTATAACTTTTTTGGAAATAGTGCTGCGGGCGAAGCCACGGTTAACAGCTAGTCAAAATTAAAGAAAGCTAAATTATTTTGTAATATGTCCGCTATCAGGTGGTGAAAGTTTCATGAAAATCGGTCCAACGGTTTTGGAGATAGTATTGCAGACGAAGGTTGCAGACCACGGTTAACACCAAGTCTAATTTAGAGTAGCCTATGTCACCCGCTGTAATTTTATCTATCTGCCAGTGAAATTCCTGTCAAAATCGCTCCATCCGTTTCGGAGATTACCCGGAACAAAGAGACAGACTTACAAAAATTGCATGTTTGTTATCAGAAGCGTGTACGAGTATACTTTCATATCCAATCGGTCTTTTTTATATTTTGATGTTACATACAGACACTTCATTTTTATTATATGTATAGATTAGACCGGTATTAAAATTCTTAAAATGCTAGAATTAATAGCATTTCTTGCTGCAATTGTTGTTTGTTATAATTCATAATAGGTCTTTACCTATGAAATTGCCGTTCTACAGTACTGGCCATTTCTAAGTCCAGTCTAAATAATTTTTGTTTGGCTAAGTATTCTAATTTCAAATTAATTTTATTTTAAAAACATGGAATTCTTTTTCCAAAAGTAGTTATTTGTTTATTGAGTAGTGTTACATTTTCATCGCATTTCAATCTTTTTTGTCATCATGGATACGTTAAAAATTCGAGTAATTATGGAATATGAGTACCGTCGTGACAGCAACGCGGCACAAGCGGCACGAAATATCAACGACGTTTACGGAGCTAACACTACAAACCAACGCACCACCTGTTATTGGTTTGCTCGCTTCTGTTCTGGGAATTTCGACCTGAAAAATGAACCTCGCTGTCGTCCGAATACTTTGGTCGACAATGAGAATTAAAGGCGATTTTGGAAGCTGATGATACACAATCTACGGCTGAATTAGCAGCAGCTATTGACGTTAGCGTAAAAACAATATTGATCCATTTGCGTCAAATTGGCAAGGTAAAAAAGCTTGACAAATGGGTGCCCCACGAACTAAATGATCACCAACGCGAAGTACGCGTCGAGACGTGCCTTGCGCTGCTCAACAGACACACAAATGAAGGAATTTTGAATCGCATTGTTACCTGCGATAGAAAATGGATTCTGTTTGATAACCGCAAGCGCTCAATATGTTGGTTGGATCCTGGTTCAGCATCTAAACAATGCCTTAAACGAAAACTTACCCCTAGAAAACTGATGGTCACTGTTTGGTGGTCTAGCGCCGGTGTGATTCATCTCAGCTTCTTACCAACCGGGGTGAGCATTACTGCAAATATGTATTGTGAAGAACTGAATACAATGATGGAGAAGCTGGCACATCTGCAACCGGCATTGGTCTATCGCTCGTCTCCGCTGCTCCTGCACGACAACGCGCGAACTCATACTGCACAGCAGACGGTCTCCAAGTTGCAAGAACTAGGGTTGGAAGTTCTCCGTTGTCCGCCCTACTCACCAGACCTTGCGCCTACAGACTACTACTTTTTCCAGAATTTGGACAACTCCTTGGCGTGAAAAAAATTCAATACCCAAGAGGCAGTACAAAATGCCTTTGAAGAATTTGTTGCCTCCCGTCCAGCTGATTTCTTTAAGAAGGGCATCAATAAACTGCCACTGCGTTGGCAAAGATGCATTGATTGCATGGGTGATTACTTCGATTAATACAGATAAAAAATACATGAAAAATATTCGTTTAAATTTTTTCATACAAAACGGCAATTACATAAGTAAAGACCTAATATTTACTTTTCACTTCACTTTATCAACAACTAGCTTCTGCCCGCGACTTCGTTCGCGTGGAATATTTTTGGGCTAATGCTAATACGCAGCGGAAGCTGTCAAGAGGGAGAAAAACTTGATCTTTAAACATTCTTCATCGGTGCTCCGCTCTTATTGGTCTTAACGTGATTATATATAGCCTATAACCATTTTCGATAAATGAGCAATATAACATTTAAATATTTTTTCAAATGTGACCAGTAGTTCCTGAGATTACTCCATATAACGTCACAAACTCACAAACCTTACCTCTTTATAATATTAAGTATAGATTGACAATACAGTTTACGTGTAAATTGTGTGCTACCGCTTCCTCTCTTCTATTCGGATGTATAAACCGATGGAGCGAAAGAGAGATATATCTCAAACCGAATGCTTAGGCCGATCACGACTCTCTATCGCATTTCCCGTGCTCACGCTTGCACGCTTGGCTTAGGCGGATCGTGACAATGAGTCATGCTCTTTCGTGCATTCAACCGGCGTTTATCGTTTTATAAGACGTTAACGCATTAAGATTAGAGTTAGATTTTAAAAATGGCTCTTTGAAGAAACATCGTTTCTATACTTCGTTTTTGGCTCTTTTGGATAGCTAATTTACCAACCACCGTTTGAAACAAACGAGTAGGTGTCAAATTTAAAATCAGAAATATTATCAAGTGAACGAAACCAAGTTAGTGAGCTATTAATTAATATAAAACATAAGGTTAAATGCGTGTTTAAAACAAACAATGAGAATAAAACCGCGGAGAAAAGCAGCGGTATACGTACATAAGATATTAAAGGATTTACCTTGACGTTGGAGCGATATTACAAGGAAAGTTTCTTTTGTAATTTCTTGCAAAGTTTGTCTTTAATAAACGTAAATTACATATATTATACATGGTGTTCATAACGGTTGCTATTTGCAACGTCACACGCCACGATACATTTCTTGGAAATAATATGGGAAGCACTAAGCTTTTCGATAGTTAGAGCCCAAAACTGATTCTCAAATATATATTTTTAGATACCAAAAGTGGATCTATATTTAAATAAAACAAAAATACAAATCTGTACATGAAAACTCACATCAACAATTAAATAACACAATTAATCATAGAAACCAAGAGAAATACAAATAACAATGTAAATTGGAAAGAACTCACGCAATACAATAACAATCACTCAAATTAACTTTCCAGAGAGACGACCAAGCAAGAATGTTCTCAAAGACTCGACAGACTAGCCTTTTATAGCATTCAGTCAAGTGACGACTGGGCGATAACTTTCGATCAATAGTGTGTCAGGTCCTTAGTAACACCCCCGATGTAGTCAATAGTAGTACGGAGAGTACTAATAATACATATTTTTGCCACTCTCCGTGCTATTGACTTACTATTGACAGTATCGGAGGTGTTGCTAATGACCTGAGACGCCATTGGTCGACGTTATCGTCCGTTCGTGACTCAGCTGAATGCTATAAAAGACGAGTCTGTCGAGTCATAGGGGCATTCTCTGTGGCATTCTTGCTCAGATAGTTACGGTACAAGTAATAGTTCGTGGTAAATATGTTCTGTGTTGTATTTCTCTATTTGGTAACGTATTTGATTGTTCTTGGTGGACTAGACATGACATGTCGCGACGTGTCTGAGGATCTGGTCTGGACCTGACATGTCGGAGGAGCTGGCCTATGTGTCCTGACATATCGGAGGAGCGGACCTGTGAAGGGCATGGCGAAACGTGAACTTGGGTCATATTCGTGCGGAGCATTGGCTCTTCCGCTTTTAGGGCGATATGTCGCCGTGTTCAGTAGTATGTTGATGAATCGGCTGATGGAAGTTTTTTATTATTTTTTGATCGATTTAATTGATTCTGCTAAAATATTTTTTAGTTATGGTAATCATTCTTCTTAGATTATTACTGCCATTGTTGAGTAGATCTTTTCAATGTTCTAACAAAATAATGGCCTACTTGTTAGAACTTGTCAGGGAGTTTTTTTGGCACGGTAGATTCCGTGCTCCGTGACTTGTGCATAATAATCATACTATATTATCTAAAATTCCACCAATATTACAACATATAGAATCAAATAACACAGGAAACACCGGCATCAAGTAACAGTGCTTGCTTGTTGCATTTTGTTCGATTAGCGAGAGCACAGGACCCCACCTTCCTTTCTCCCTCCCCCTTCCCCATACACAGGCTGGCAATGCACTTGCGACTCCCCTGGTGTTGCTAATGTCTATGGACGGTGGTGATCACTTAACAATAGATGACTCACCGGTTAGTTTGCCTCCTTGATAAAAAATAAATATCAAAAGGGGCTCTAGTTAGGTTCTTACCAAATTTGACAAGACAGGGAAAAAGTAAAGGTAGCAATTTTAATTTTTTTTTTTTATATCAAAGGAGGCGAACTGGTGGGTGACGTGATTTTAAGTGATCACCACCGTCCATAGACACTAGCGACATCAGGGACGTCGCAAGTGCGTTGCCAGCCTGTATATGGGAGAAGGGGGAGGGGAAGGAAAGGGAAAGAAGGAAAGAGGAAGGGACGTGGGCCTCCGGCTCTCTCACTGACCGAACGAAACACAACAATGCAAGCACTGTTATTTCACGTCGGTTATCTGTGAGAGTGGTGGTACTACCCCGGAGGAGCCGACCCATTCATGCTGAAACCAAAAATAACTTCAGCTGGGCTCTACCACCTACAAGGATATGAATTGAAGCGCATTGGTAAGATAGCTGTATATATATATATATATATATAGTTGTAGGTGGTAGAGCCACGTTGAAGCAATGTTTCTGCTGGTTTCAGCATGAATGGGTCGGCTCGTCCGGGGTAGTACCACCCGATACACAGAAAACCGACGTGAAGTAACAGTGCTTGCATTGTTGCGTTTCGTTCGGTCAGTGAGAATGCCGGAGAACCACCTCCCCTTCCTCTCATTTGCCCTCTCCCTTCCACTTCCCTCTTCTCTCCTTTCCCCCCATCCCTCTAACCACAGACTGGCAACGCACTTGCAACTCCTCTGGTGTTGCTGGTGTCTATGGACGGCGGTGATCACTTAACATCAGGTGAGCCGCCTGTCCGTTTACCTCCTATATGGTATTAAAAAAAAAGAAGATAACTTTAAATATACAGTTGCATGTTTTAGGAACTGTTGAGATCTTATGCTAAACAGTATTTATATCTTATAATACTCTGTGGTTGTAGTTCTCTTGAAGGTTTCTTCCTTACATTATTTTATTTAATAGTTTTTCATTTGTGACACAGATTTACAGGCGGACTTCAGGCGGAGCTGTTTGTAGAATCTTAATTTACAATACTAGCTGTGCCTGCGACTCCGTCCACGTGGAAGATAATTAAAAAAAATCCGTGACTAATAAAATCATCTGAATATATTAAGTCCATTTACTTATCTACTTTTCTCTCGTACTCAAGTCACGTCGTCCTTAAAATTACAATCTCTTTTGATAGAGTGAACAGATTTTATTGAGACAAGACTAAATGTTACTCGAAAATATGCTGTATAATTCTCTTACAGAGGTTTTATCGTGAAGGAACTATTTTACCAGTGATGCGTGTTTATACAGACGGACAAACATATCTAAAAATGATTGAAATGTACTTTATTATTTGCTCCTAAACACCTTTAATTATTTTTTTTTTACAAAAATCTTAAAATTATAGATACATTAAATTTACATTCTTATTTGTTATCAGGTTGTATATGACATAGTCGATGCAGTCAGGATGCCAATAAGTACTAAGTAATTACTTTCACTCTTTATTTGCCCAGAGTTACGGCTTACAGTACTTTTTACAAAAGAATGCGTAGATAACACTGACATCTTGCATTTTATAGGCCGAACTATATAATTTATAATACGATCTATATAACTCAAAGCAATTACCATTTTCTTATAATTCTGCTATATGTTTTAAGTAACACAAATATACTAATTAATGAACAAAGTAATATTATTTACGTACATCAATTCTATATAAAATTATTGTTATATCATTGTTATTTATGTATCTGAAATATGTGTATGTGTGTAGAGTAGAGACATCTAGCCCTTTATAGGTCAAACTATTGAAGTCAAAGCAATTACTATTATTATCATCAAACTAATGTTGTGCAAGTAATAAATGAACAATATCAATTCCTATTGAAATGAGTCATTGAAATCTATATAATTATAATGATTCTCATTTATGTATCTTTAATAAAATGGCGTTAGTGTTAATGTCTCTCTTATATGTTGTCGCTTGGCGCTAGTATCAATGCGTATCTCTAATATGTAGCGCTAGTATCTCGAGTCTTGAATGACGAACGGTTTCGGAAGTGGGTAGCTAACATATATTGATAGAAAATTTTCTCTTAGAATAAATGCAGCTAATAAGTTAGATTTATTACGTTGCTTTAAAGCCATTTTTTGTCAAGCAATTTTTTTCTCCAGTAACACCTTGACCAATAAGATATAAGAAGGGGCTAAAAAAGTCTTGCACAATAGAATTACTTTATCGCCGTCTAATGCAATAAATCAGCTGAAATGCGTCACTTTGTTGTGTCATTCTATTTGCATGGTTGTTTATATCTATCATAATTTTATGAGTTTTTTTTTCGAGATGTCTACGCTATTGACCCAGCAAGGTCTTAACAGCTTCACCGGACTACGTAGGCGAGCGCTTAAGGCACTCAGCCGATTTTATTTGACAACTGGCTTAAGGGTGCACGGTACCCCTCCGCTTGGGCTGTTGCCTGATACATGCAATTCACAACCTATCTGAGATAACCTAAACTAAGCTAACTATTCATATATATATGAGTTGTTGAAACATATGTGTACCAAGCATACATACCTCAACAACTCTTATATATATTTCATATTCAATAAGGGAAAGAAACAAAACCCTTCCACTTTCATGTGTTAGCATGTATGCGTGTACGTGTGTGGGGGTGATATGTGTAATTTTGTTGCAGTGATGTAAGATTTTGTGTCACTGTATCGCGCGTGCAGCGCACTCAAGGGCTCCACACCGAGGGAAAATTTAATGAGTATTACGTAATTCTTTTACATTATAAAAGACGAGCTGTGCCCGCGACATTTTTTTTAACACAGTACTTTTTCATTCCGGAATAACGAACAGTTTCTATGGGGTAGCATAGCAAAATCTACTAATAAAGTAAGCTAAGAAAAAAAATCATATCAAGGCGAAACGAAGTTCGCGAGAGCAACTAGTTTTTATTATATACTTGTATAATCTATATTATATACTACAGTCCGCGAAAACATAGAAATTTGTTAACAAATGACTTCATTCAATGTATATCAAATATATTATATAAATTTAACTGAATAGTCAGCTATTATACTGAAAGTTATATATATATTCAAAAGCAAACAGTATGGTAAAATTTTCTGACACACCCTACATGTACATGCGAGGTGTGTGAAGTCCGCCTGTCTGTCTACATGTAATATGTAAATTAAATTCACAATAGCCCGAGAGATGACTGAGGAATGTACTATTTATTTTTCAATTCTAAAATTTCACTAACATTATACAGTATATACTCTAAGAGTTGATGACGGGATAAAGAACTTTATTATTGAACATGTGTCTAATGTTTTTGAAAAAAAAAAATGCTTTTCAACGCGGTCTGAATTTTAATGCACCCGCTGGCGGCAGTAGTTGATTTAAAAAAAACGTCACATACGGAAATAAAAGGTTTGCCAAATTTTTAATACGTGAAGCGAAAACTTTGTACTCCTTTTAAAGCAAATTGTGCAAACGGATGCTCGTGAAATTTGGTATAGTTAAAGTTTATATGGAGAAGTTTATAAAACTTTTTTTTATATAAAATGAATTAGAAATACAATGAATTATAAGATAAACATTACACACACTACTGTTAGAATGAGACAAAATATATATACGCATGTAAATGAAAAAGACGTTTCTCCATCCGTCATTTTACTCTTACGATCCAATTACCTGTTCTCATCCTATATTCAATATTTTTAATATAATTTACATTCCATATCTTACATGTATGTTACTACCATTACTAGTATCCATACTAATATTATAAAGAGGTAAAGTTTGTGAGTTTGTGATGTTGTAGGGGGTAATCTCAGGAACTACTGGTCCGATTTGAAAAATTCTTTCAGTGTTATATAGCTCATTTATTAAGAATGGTTATATGATATATATATATATATATATCAGCACGCTAATACCAATAGGAGATGAACGCCAATTAAGAATGTTTAAAAATCGGGATTCTTTCCTCTTGAGAACTTCCACTGCGTGTTTAAAATAAAGGATATCTTTATTCCACGCAAACGAAGTGGCGGGCAGGGGCTAGTATTTGATAATTTATATTTTCCTATGTTATTTACACATCTAAAAAAATTTAAGTTTAATGTGCCTGTATTACTAGATTTTTGTAAAAAAAATGTTCTAAGTGTCTAGGAATAAGTAATGAAATACATTTCAATCAATTTCAGAAATTTCTGTATGTCTGTTTGTTTAAACACGCATCACTGCTAAAAGTTTTCACTTCAAAAATCGATTTAACATCTAACACTAATATTTTTTAAATCAACCCCTGCTTAAAGGGATGAATTTGTAAACAACCCGTTCTTAATAACCATCTATATTATAAAAAGCACTGTTCTAAATATTTACATGCTCCTAGATACAGGGATTTAAGTTGTGCATTGTCTAGTCTTATGAATTTGGAAACTTGTTCAATTTTCCGTTTACAGAACAAAATGTTAAAAAAAAAAACCAACTAAAAATGGAATAATAAACATTGTTAAAATATTTGCACTCAGCTCTTTGTCTACATATTATACTCAAAGCTCGTATAATCATACACAGTATACGGAAAACAGTATGGTAATGTGGGAAAATAAATATCATACATTTGTGCCGCTCGTCATATTCAAGAAGCGAGACAACATTAAAATTTACACTAGCGCCAACATATAAAAGAGACACATTAACACTAGCGCCATTTTATTAAAGATACATAAATAAGAATTATTATTATATAGATTTCTATGAGACATAAATAAAAATTGATATTATTGATTTATTACTTGCGTAACATTAGTTTTATGCTTATCATTATTTTTGTGTTGTACTATCTTGCAGAATTGTTGATTAATAGTAATTGCTTTGACTTCCTTAGTTTGGCCTATAAAAGGCAAGATGTCGCCGCTCTACACACATATTTGTATGTCGAAACATATTACAGATTCATAAATAAGAATTATTATAAATAAGTTATGTACTTCAATTACATTATTAATTTTTGGGGTGTAAGGGGTGTCGAGTAATATCTTAAGACTTGAGACACCCAAGCCAACCTCACCTGCACGTGGTGCACCCTGCTGATCAACGAACGAGGCAATGGCGATAGCGGGGTGGTAGGGTTTTACAGCCCGACTGGGTCGCAACCACCATGTATATGGCGAACAAGTCCGTCATAGTGACTCGTATCTGCGCGTCGCGTTTCGGGATCAGCCTGTGCATATCTAGTACCGGGTGACTTTCGTCATTATAGCCGGCATGACAGCGGCGACCGGCGATGGATAATCTGTGTCTCGGTGGTTGTCGATGTTTTTGGATTGTACTATGCTTACCATCATGCATACTGCAATCACTTTGTCGTGCTTCAATAATAAAAAAAACATTAATATTGAACGTTATTTATTATTTTTGTGTTACTTGAGATCAGTTTGCAGAATTTTGAGTAAATGGTAATTGCATTGATTTATATAGTTCATCTTATAAATTATATAGTTCGGCCTATAAAAAGCAAGATGTCGGTGTTATTTACGCATTCCTATGTGAAAAGTTTTCTAAAGTGAAGCTCTGCCCAAATAAAGAGTGAGTGTAACTACAAAGTATTTATTGTCATCCCTGACCGCATCGATACTGTATTATACACTTCCAACATAATATTAATCTCAGTAGGTAATAGGTAATTAAATTGGTTCTGGTATATTAGAGGATGTTAGAAAATAGCATCAGTGAGAGAAGTTGACGTGTAATTACGTTGCCATCGAACGGCCATGTTGAGCGATGAAAATCGTGTAACAAGAATAGTTTTGTGTATGAAGGTGATCGGGTGTAGTAAAGGAAGATTGAACAAATCGAGCCGTCACGTGAGGCTTGACAAATGTGAAACACCGAAATTGTTTTGTATAAGTTATATGCATAAAAGAACACATTACTTTTTTTCGAAATGCTCAGCTTCACCGAACTACTAAGGCGAGCGCTTAAGGCACTCAGCCGATTTTATTTTTGACAACTAGCTCAAGGGTGCACGGCATACCTCGGCTAGGCTGTTGCCTGTTACATGCGATTCGCGACCTATCTTAGTTAACTTAGCTAGCTAACTATTCATATATGTATGAGTTGTTGAAACATATATGAGTACCAAGCATACATATCTCAACAATTTTACATATATTTCTTATCGGAAAATGACAAAGTCAACGTACTGATCTCTCTATACATAGTACGTCAGAATGAGCGAATTTGCAAATTGCATTAACTCTGCTCATGCAGCGTGACTCGCTAACTTTGACAAGCTTATTAAGGTTACATTCAATGCTATATACACTTTGAATACTGTTTGGTTGTTTATATATGACTAGTGATTACTAGCGCTTCTTTTGCGTTAATATAGATTTGATCTATCCCTTGGGAATACTGTTTTTTTAGATGTAAGGTACATACAAACCCATATTCACATTTTTTCTTTCTTATTTATTTCTTATTATATTTATATTGTTAGAAATTTACATCGGTGCACGAAGTGAGGGCCACCGCATCGCACGCATGCGACTGGCCCATGGCAGTTGTAGGAAGAGTGCCGGAACTGCTGGCATCGGTGGCACTGTGCTACTTCAATCTTCACGTCCATGAAGGCAAGTTGCGTTATTGCGTACGTCTTCGTGGTTACGTCCGGCGTTCGTTTAATTGAGCAGAAGAAGATGCTCCCCTGTCTTCCTCTCCTCGCTTTAATTTCCAGGACGCGTTCCGGGTGCAGTCCCTTTTCCCGGAGGGCGTCAGCTATCTCGTCCGAGTTGGTGTCCTCGGGGAGGCCGCGTATTGCGACCTTGAGTTCTCGATCGGTGGGGAGTGAGTAGGAGAACCAACTCATTCCCTCATCTCGCTCTAGTTCGGCGAGGTAATCAGATAGAATCTGGTTCTCATTTAGGTCCGTCGGGATAAAGCGGATGCCGCTTCCGTACGGCCGTGCGTTCGGCGCGTGTCCCAACAACCCCACCACTCGTTTGAAATGTCCTGTTCATCTGGGCAGGCGTCCCACAACGATTGGGGGGAAAGCGTTGCCGAGGTAGTGTTGTTGGTTCCTGGTTTAATTCATGTGGCTGACGAGGTTGTTTGCGTATTCGCGGTTGTCGTAGCGGGCCCAACTTCGGAATCGCTGCGCTTCTGGCGAAGCGCTCTACCGAGCGGGCTGTCCGGGTTATCTGGGATCGGAGGCAAGTTGAGGCTACCGGCTGTGACGACGTCGATCATCGCGGATGCGTCTTCAGTGGAGGGATTCTTACCGGTTGTTGCGTTCTCTAAGAGGAGCAAAAATAGCGCCATCCAGCGGGTCATCCTCTCAGACAGCGCCCCATCTAAAATTAGCTGGGCGAGAGTGAGTGTATCACTGTCGTATGCGTCTGCCGGGGTTGAGCAAGCACTGTTATATGGACAGTTCACCGTATAACTACCCGACATTAAAACATAACATCGAACAATGACGTCTCAGGTCATTAGTAACACCTCCGATAAAGTCTATAGTAAATCATTAGTAGCACGGAGAGTGTTAACAATACTTTTTGTAGATGGTAGAGTTACGCTGAAGCTATTCATGGCTTCAGCATGAATGGGTCGGTTCGCCTGGGGTAGTACCACCTTCTTACAGAAAGTCGACATGAAGTAACAGTACTTGCATTGTTACGTTTCGTTCGGTCAGTGAGAGCCCCGGAGGCCCAACTCTTCTCACCTTCCCCCTTTCCTCTTACCTTCCCCCTCCCCTAATACAGGCTGGCAATGCCCTTGCGACTCCCTTGGTGGTGGTGGGCCTTCAAGGGATTCTGTGGTACAGCGTGGAGTATTAGGGGCGTAGGTTATTTTGTTCTTCAGAGAAGAACCTGCAATTACAAACAAAGACATATAGCAACAAGATACCATACCGCGCTTCTTAGTTCCCACCGATTCTTCAAAGAGAGCTTGCTTGAGCCCATGTCTATGGGATGGCGGCAAATTTAGCTCCCGCACACTCGCCGCGACCCCTCTCAGCGTCTTAAGCGTTCAATCCCTCGGAATAGATCCTTCGAGCACGGTACTAGCGCGATACAATGACACTACATTAACTACCCAACAACATGGCACTGCAACCTACAAAGTAAGTGCACACTGTAGGTGTGTGTAGTTTTATTTTATGACTTTTAATTAATTTTTAGACTAATTATCAAATTCGAAATACATGTACGTGCTCTAGACGCACACATGTGTATCTAACTACCGATTATTATGATTAGTGTATCCAGCTCGGTTAGCTTTTTTGACTTGGGATGTTGCCTTCAAGACAATAGCTTTTTAGTAGGTTGTAAGCCACGTTGAAGCTATTGCTGGTTTCGGCATGAATAGGTCGGTTCGCCCGGGGTAGTACCGCTCTCTCACAGAAAACTTACGCGAAGTAACAGTGCTTGCATTGTTGCGTTTAGTTCGGTCAGTGAGAGCGCTGGAGGCCCAACTCTTCTCACCTTCCTCTCTCCTATTCCCTTTTTCCCGCCCTCTCCCAACCACACGGTTTGCAACGCACTTGCGGCTCCCCTGGTATTGCAAGTGTCTATGGACTGTAGTGGTCACTTAACATCAGGTAACTCGTCTGTTCGTTTGCCTCCTATGAAAAAAAAATCCTTTTAGTAGGTGCTAGAGCCACGCTGAAGCTATTGCTGATTTCGGCATCAATGGGTCGGCACGCCCGGGGTAATACCACTCCCTTACAGAAAACCGACTTGAAGTTACAGTGCTTTCATTGTTGCGATTCGGTCGGTCAGTGAGAGTGCCGGAGGCCCACCTCTCTTCACCTTCCCCCTCTCCTCTTGGCTTCCTCCTCCCCTTCCCCAACACAGTTGGCAACGCACTTGCGACTCCTTGCACTCCCCTGGCGTTGCAAGTGTCTATGGACGGTGGTGGTCACTTAACATCACGTGAACCACCTCTTCGTTTGTCTCCTATGATATATAAAAAAAAACTTAAGTTGAGATTCGGCTACTTTGGCGTCCTTCAGTTTGTTGACATAAGGCTGAGTGCCTCAAGCGCTTGGCCCTAAAGCTCAGTTAAGTTGTGAAACTCTGATAGGTCAAAAGGGAATAGTTTGTTCGAGAAAAGACTACATCGCGCGGTTGGCTCCTTACGTAAAAGCCGCGTTTTATACTGACCTTGTATAAACTTAGTTAACTGTAGTAACTACAACTCTAAATTTTAAAACTTAAATCCGAAAGGAACGGCGAGACAACCAGTTAATTAACAGGATTTTATACACAAAGCGAAGAAAAAAATGATCTTGTCTCTCGAGAGCACGCGTTTTTTTTTTGTTTTCCTGATTAAAACATTAAAATCGAGAATAACATCCCGACTTGTTTATTAAGATTTTAATTACGGTCATACAAGACGTCCAAAAGAATAAGTAATCTTCTTTGAGAATTATTTTGTCTTTGATAACATGCTACACTGAATACATTTCAATTAAGCCTACACAGAGCTTAGAAACAATGGCTAGGTTAGTCGCAAAAGGTTCGGATACCGAGTACAACTTGATATAGGCTAAAGTGAAACGCGCACAGCAGAGCAGCCAAAATCAATATGGCGGCAGCTATGGCTTGATTCAAAATAATTTAAAGATTTATATGAACTAGTGGGCGCCCAGTCGACATTCGACCATAGTTCATTGATTTTTAAAATTTTGAACTTTATTAAGGTTATTTCGTCAAAGGGTATATCCTCTATGCTCGAAAGTTTTCATCATGGCTACTCAGTTATATGCCATTTGCCATGATCTTGAATTATATAAACATTTAAAACAATTTGTGTTAATGAAAATTAAAATTAATTGTAAATTTGAGACAAAAAACCAGGTGGTGAAGCTCTCAAATTCTAAGTGAATATAACTTTACGAAGATAAAGAAATATATCCCGACCCATGACACAATTTTCAATTAATTTTACACGATACCATGAGTGGGTGGTATTACTGGGTGATAATGAATTAAATGTAGTCTGTTCATTATGAGTAATAGTGGTATGCCCAGTATTATCATTTGGAAAAATAATGGATGCACAATACATTCAAATGATGAAGCCAACACAAAAATATTTTAATTAATTTAATGTACTTCTAATGCATTTTATATAATTAGTTTTCTGCACTTCTCCTCCATATAAACTTTAACTATGCCAAATTCCAAGTTCACCCGTTGACGGGAAATCGGTTAAAAAGGGGTACAAAGGTTTTGCTTCACGTATTAATATATAGATCTCTTTAAACTGTTATGAAATTATATTAATATTGCTAAATGTTGAACAAGCGATATGTAAAATAATATATATAAGTAATTGTAATGCCATTTTAAAAAGTTACAATTAACCAGTCGTCGGAATCGGTATTGTTTTTATATAATAGGAGGCAAACAAATGGGTAGGTCACCTGATGTTAAGTGATTACCACCGTCAATAGACACCAGCAACACTAGGGGAGTTGCAAGTGCATTGCCAGCCTGTGTTGCGGGCGTAGGAGGAAGGGAAGAGGAAAGGGAGAATGAAACGCAACAATGCAAGCACTGTTACTTCACGTCGGTGTTTCTGTGGGTCAGGTGGTACTACCCAGGGTGAGCCGACCCACTCATGCTTCAGCCAGTAATAGCTTCAGCGTGGCTCTACCACCTACCTAATATACCTCATATTGTTAAGTCTGGCGCCGAGACGCCATACCTTGTTTTTCTAGCTCATAAAAGTGTGCGTCAGTGAATTTTTGCCTTGATTAAAAAAAAGAACATTAGTAAGCCATCCTAACGGTACGGTGGAATCGACCAATTTGCTGATATCGTTATCTGATTACGCGAAGCTTTCTTTAAGTTAAATGTGACGATAGATATCTCTAAAATAGTATAGATATTTCGTGTCTTTTTAGAACTAGACGATATTACGAATTCATATCATGTTACGTCTATCGGTAAAAACTGACAAGCAGAAAAAAGAAACTTTACGTGCGCTTTATGTAATATTTCATTGAATCGGATAGTACTTACTTATGTACAGTGATCAAAAGGTGGTCGAAGTTAATGTTGAATGAGTTTCAGAAGTTTTAATACTAAGAAAAAATAACGAACATAAAGAAAAACTAACAGAAAATTTAATAAACCGAAATCTTGAAAATAACGCCATCTACCGGATACAGCTATTAAACTATTTCGGAGAAGAGAAGAAACCTTAATAAACAAGAACTACGGGAAAAAGTTGCAAATGGCAACTTGCAATACGGGAATTTTTGGCGGTATTTCAGTCTGTCATGTAGTGGATTTTATATTTTATTCAACATCTTGTGTTATTTGACTCTATATAGTGTACATTTGGTGGTGTTTTACGTATAATAGTTAGTTTATTATGCATAAGTGAATTAAATGGAAAATAATACCACGGAGCATGAAATTCTGACATGCCACAAATACTCCCTGGAAGGTTCTAGCAAGGGATCCACCACCTTGTTAGAATATTGATTCACACGATGCTTAATATTGGCATGATCACACGACGCATGTGATATTATTAACTACGTGACAATGGCAGTAATAATCAGAAAGATTGATTGCCAAAAATAAGGTTTAAAAAAGGGACATATTGACAGTTCAGTAATCCGTTGTTGTGATTTTCAAATCGGTGTTGATCTTCGTAGATGGTAGAGCCACGCTGAGCTATAACTGCTTTCAGCATAAATGGGTCGTCTTGCCCCGGTACTACCACCCGATCTACAGAAACACCGACGTGAAGTAATAATGCTTGCATTTTTGCTTTTTTTCGGTCAATGAAAGCGCCGAAGGCCCATTTCCCCTCGCTCCCTTCCCACCCTTACTCTTTTCTCCATCCCCTGGCAACGCACTTTCGACTTCTCTGGTTTTGCTGATGTCTATGGACGGTGGTGATCGCTTAACATCAGGTGACCCACCTGTTTGTTTCCCTCTTATGACATAAAAAATAAAAAAAATGCATAAGGATGCAGATTCACGATATCGTTTCACATGCTTTAGTATCAATATCCAGACACACTGACACCTATCTACTTTACCGACGTGAATAACTAATTAGTAGGTTCATCCATCAGGCCGTGTACGTTCCGGCGCGGGACATTGTGGGTTACAATTTAAAAATGGTTATAAAAGATAATAATGCAGCCGTCATAAAGGCAATCTCACTTAAAATCTATATTATAATAAGTAGGTCAAATAATAATAATATTCGTTCACATTTAAATTAGCCAACAGCAAACAACGATACAGTGTTATACATTATCATAGAATATATAACTGTTCCCAAGACGAGGTGTGCCGTGCAAATAGTTGCCCAAATGAAATCTAGCAAATGATTACCCGTTGCTTAAAATCATAGTGCAATCAATAATTGATTTAATGGTAATACTAATTTGTTTCTGAAAACAGATTTTTAAATAAGAAAGGAGCCAGTAAAGTTAGCACAACAAATGATTAATCAAATTACATAATATTGTCTAGAATCACAGTTTATACATACCAATTATCCTGGAATTCTAGATAAATTTCTATTTTGTCTAATAAAAATATTACAGTTTCTTTTGATAAACGATATCTTCTCGTAAAATCAATGCCATCATATTTAACAAAATATTCAGGTCTTTCACGATATGTACGTGGCCTGTTTAATAAAGTTGGGTTTAAAATTAGTTCAACTTCCTGAATAACTTCTAAACTTTCCAAAAAATCACCATAATACTCTTCCATTTTAAGGTTATGTCAATGTATGTAATTCACAAATAACTGCCACTTAAGAATAAGGGTCTGATACTTCGGCCCGTAAATTTAAGTGATCCCTAAGTGTATGAAGGACTCCTAAATGGTGGTGAAAAGCAAAAACGTATAAGTGACCCCTTAAAAACGTTAAGTGATCACTTAAAAGATAGGAATTGTTGATGAAAACGGGCATTAGTGTCTTAAGCGTTCGCCTTAGTAGTCCAGTGAAGCTGTTAAGACCTTGGTAGGTCAATAGCGTAGTCAGTTCGAAAAAAAATATAGCTGTTATTTATTTTAGTTTTATCTGTGGTAACCGATTACTGTCATTGTCAAGTAGATGTCGAGAGTTTTTGGCGGGATCTTGGAATGCCATGTAGTGGTCTTTATATTTTATCCATAGTCTTGTGTTATTTGGCTCTATATTGTGTAATGTTGGTGGTGCTTTACGTAATATAGTTTGGTTACTGTGCACAAGTGAAGTCGATCGGAAATAATACCACGGAGCATGGATTCTGAATTGCCACAAAAACTCCCAAGAGAGTTCTCCGTCTTGTTAGTTCATTGAAGATATATCAATAAACTTGTAATATCGTTACTCACTTGACAACGCCAGTAATGGTCTACTAAATAGAAGACTGGTTGCCAAAAATAAAATGGAAGATGAAGAAGAGTAGGTGTCTTACAAGTTTCTAACTATCTCAATGTTCTAACAAAATAGTGGCCTTCATCTGTGCTCAATAACCGAATTAGAATTAGTAGGGTGTAAGGGGTGTCACCCAGGGGAGTCAGGGGAGACACCCAAGCCAACCTCACCTGCACGTGGTGCACCCTACTGATCAACGAACGACGCAATGGCGAGAGCGGGGTGGTAGGGTTTTACAGCCCGACTGGGTCGCAACCACCATGCATATGGCGAAAAAGCCCGTCATAGCGACTCGCTTCTGCGCGTCGCGTTTCGGGATCAGCCTGTGCATATCCAGTACCGGGCGACTTTCGTCATTATAGCCGGCATGACAGCGGCGACCGGTGATGGATAATCTGTCTCTCGGTGGTTGCCGATGTTTTTGGATTGTACTATGCTTAACATCAGGCTTAGTGCAGTCACTTTGTCGTGCTACTATATAAAAAAATTATATTACGTAAAATGCCACTAATGTTACAAAATATGGAGTCAAATAACACAAGATTAAGAGTAAAGTATTAAATCAACTATATGACATTCCAAGATTCCGCCAGAGGAGTTTTTGGCGGGGTTTTAGTCTGTCATGTAGTGGATTTTATATTTTATTCATAATCTTGTGTTATTTGACTCTATATTGTGTAAATTTGGTGGTATTTACCTAATATAGTTAGTTTGTTGTGCATAAGTAAAATGAATGGAAAATAATATCACGGAGCATGAAATTCTGAGATACCACAAAGACTCCTTGGAAGGTTCTAGCACAGGATCCACCATCTTGTTAGAATATTGATTCACACGATGCTTAATATTGGCATGATCGCATGACGCTTGTGATATTATTGACTACGTGACAATGGCAGTAATAATCGGAAAGATTGATTGCCAAAAACAAAGTTAAAAAAAAAGATCTCGCCAAAAACTCTATAATGCAAGCAACGCAATAATGCAATCTATAATTTCCACCTCCATACAACGTAGAAACCACAAATAACGTAATTTATCGTTTAAATTCTCCATTTGCATATTAAAACGTATTGAAAAGTAATAAATATTCAGTTTATCACGCAACACTCGCGTACAAAATAGAATTGAATTGGATTGAAAGTAAATTAAGCAGACCGAGTATGAACAGACGAGACAATCGAAATGTCTAATTAAGTACTCGTATAAAGAGGTTATGCAAATGCGAGAGTGCAAATTATGTTATCCTGCCATAGGATCTGTATATCAGGTGAATGTGAAAAGGGTCACAACTTTCAATCTTGTGGTAGTTTATGGTCACATTTAACATATAAAATAATAATATCAAAACAAATACTAATAAGCAACAAAGAAAACCTCAGAAAGTTCGTTCTGAAGTTTTTTAATGTATGGGAACGATACTTTTAAACGTAAAATAAATCAGACCTAGCTTCAATGGATAACTATAAAGGGGCACTTGTTATTAATATGTAACTTATCGTGGGAACACCGCTCGGCTGAAAAATGGGAATCGGGGTGAGGGTCGAGGTGTGGGAGGCGGGCCGTACGGCGTGATAAGGCGTGATTCATTCTTTACATGAGTTCATTTTCCGTAACTCAACTGATGTTGAGTTTCGTTCAGTTTTGCGTTTCTCGAGATAATTAGCTCAAATATTAAACACCTATTTTTTTAATTAATTTACAACGAGAATCGACTAACGATTATACTGTGAAAATATTGCTTTATATGATTTCTCAATTATTTTGTTTTATATAAACTTTTATCTGATAATTACAAATAAAATGAAAAATAATTAGTCGGATAGGTATAGCTTTTTTGTGTATAGAAAATGTTCTTATACACTAGCTTCTATCTGCGAATTCGTCTGCATGGAATAGTTACTTTGGGCTAACACGCAGTGGAAATTCTCAAGAGGAAAAAACCAAATTTGGAAATATTCTTCATTGATGTTCGGCTCCTAATGCTCTTAGAGTGATGACATATAGTCTATAACCTTCCTCGATAATTGAGCTTTATAACACTGAAGATTTTTTCAAATCGGACCAGTAGTTCCTGAAATTAGCTTGTTCAACGAAACAAACAAACCCTCCAACTTTATAGCATTGGTATAGATTCCAATGGGTGTACTGAAATTTTCCACGTATATACTTAGATCACGTCTAGATATAAGTGGTCTGCAAATTTACAAAACCCTTTGCGAAGTGTCGCCTTCAATTTTCAACTAATAGCCAATAAAGGTTCTTAAGGATAGAAATAGCACCAATTTCTCTCCAAGTTAACGCAATTTGCAAATTGGCCCTTTCTGTCGTAACCAATTCGAGATATAATTTATAGGCAAGGTTTTATTTGTAGACTAGTTTCTGTTTGTGATGTTTCTCACGTTTTAATCTATACAAATAAATACAATTCAAGTCTGTCTGTAGTAATACATAACGTCTTTTTACTAAATGAATATGAGAGAATATACGGAACTTATAAAAAAAAAATGTCTGTATCTTGTTGCGGTTAATCTCCGAAATAGTTGGACGGCTTTTGACGGGATTTTCACTGGTAGGTAGCTGATTTTATAAGAAGTAGCTTTTTTGATGTGAAACATTTATAGGCTAGGGTAACCAGTTTGTTGGTGTGGCGAGACGTTGTGACGCAAAACATGAACTTTACACTATTAACGAAATAATCAAAAACATTTACAACCCTATCTGTATAATCATAAGATTCAGATTGTGTTATCGACCACTCGTTCTACTGGTGTTACGTGGCACGCGCTGACGACCTAGCGCCCTTTGATAAATGCCGCCAAACACACTGCGCCTGCGTCTAGTTTGATTTTTGTATTCTGTTTTTGATAAAAGTGAATATTTATGTAAAAAAATAGATAAATAGTAATAATATTATAGAACAAATTTGTAATGCTTTATCTTTTCATTATGCTATAGCTGATTCCTGTCGTAATCTGTTCTTTTATGCGTGTAACTTATACAAAACAATTTCGATGTTTCACTTCTGCCAGGCGTAACGTGACGGCCCATTTTATTTTTAATAGGGTTCCGCCTATTCATAAGTTTAGAATACCGCACGCCTTACGTGAACTTTCACATGAAACGAGTTTTCTTTTTTAATTTCACGCGGACAGAGTTATTGCGCGGTATTCTTGTATATTTACTAAATTAAATACAGTATCGGCTGTTGGTGAGGAAACATGCACCTGGGAAATGTTCCTGTATTAGGTACCACCGTATATTGGAACAACATAACTATGGATTTCTCGCATTAAGATCGTCAACATGTATGCTGGCGTGACGTGATTATGTTTCTACCTTTCCTCGGGAAGAGATCTGTGGCCATACAGTGGATCTTTTACAGGTTGATGTGATAATAATTTTATGTATTGTCAACAAGAATATGTCCATAATAAATTTCACTTAACTATGGACATATGATATCAAAATTTACACTGTATAGCAGTGTTTTCCAACCTTTTTTAGGCCATGCCCCACCCTAAAATTTCTAAAGTTTTTATGACACCCGCCCCCCCTTACAAACATAATTTTTAACATAAAATTTGTTTTATTCCCTTAAGAAATATAAATGATAAGTTTTAGAAAGAAGTCACTGTGAAATTGTTATCAAAACTTTGTAAGTAAAATTACAAAACATAATGAAAACGGTACTTGACTTCACAAGTCTAATTACCCAGTTGATATTTTGGTAATATCAAACGAAATTATACCTGATAATTATTTACATCATTTTTTTTAAGAATTTGATTTTTTTCTTAAATTCGTCACCGACATCTACGAATAGCATTACATTTAAATAACCCAAAGCGAAATGGTTAAAGTCGTTTCGCGTCCACTTTTAACTTGTCCCCCTGTGGGGCGTGGGCACCACGTTGAGAATCACTGATCTATACCAATGGCAGTCGGCACGGCTGAATATTGCCTTGTTGAGAGCTTGGGTCGTACGTCACAAGTTATTGCAAAATGTCCACTACAGTAGCGTCTGGCTGTGACAGCCATTTTAATTAGCGAATAATCTTTCCCTCGCTAAATTTATACTTAAATCACAAATGTTTACAATCCTAGAAATAATTATACTCATGCTATTGGTTTCGCTTAGTGCTTCATTCGTAGTAATAGTGATTTAAGCTATACGTAAGTAATTTGTAGTGATAAATTTTTTAGGACGCTTGAGGGGCATTTTTTATTTTTTTTTTAAACTTTATATTTGGCAAACAATCTTTCAAATTATTACTGCCATTGTCGTGTAGTTAATAATATTACAAGCGCCGTGTGATTATTTCAATATTCTAAGAATATGATGGCTCCCTTGTTAGAACCTACCAGGGAGTTTTTATGGCATCTCAGAATTTTCATGCTCCGTAGTATTATTATCAATTCACTTTACTTATGCACAATAAATAAACTATATTAGGTAAAACACCACCAAATTTACAAAATATAGAGTAAAATAACACAAGATAAAATATAAAATCCACTACTTGACAGACCAAAATCCCGTCAAAAACCCTTGAAGGGTATTTCTGGTTGGAGATACATTTAAAACTTCATGTCGTGACATGCTACCTGAGTATGATTGACCGTATTGTGCTTACGGGGCTTGCTTCAGACTAGCTCCGCGTAGTATAGGGGCCTGTGTAGATGTTATATTGATATCTTGCAGCTCATCATACGTTTGATTGGTTAATAGACTTTATAAATATGTATATAATTATTGATCCGAATGCAAATAGATATGAAAACCACACTAATATTAATAGTTTCAATAAATTAATAAATTTAATTATCGTTATTCACACCATAATTAATTTGAAAATTCAAAAGAGAACACATTTATTTTATTGTTTTGTGTTTTCACTTCTATCGGCTGTCCTTATGACGCCCCGACTCGTTCTCGCGATATAAAGTACCCTATAAGTGACACGCATGTTCGTTTACTTCCTATGATATAAAAACATAATTTAATGTATTTCTAATACGTTTCATATAAAAAAATAGAATTGAGCTGTCACGGGACGCCTGGCAGATATGAAATATCGAAATGGTTTCGTATAAGTTATATGCATAAAAGAACATATTACGATAGGAATCAGCAATGGTATAATGAAAAGATAAAGCATTACAAATTTGTTCTACAAAATAATGACTGTTTAATTTATTTTATTACATAGATATCAATTTTTATTAAATACAAAAATTAACTAGGCACAAGCGCAGTGCCTTTGGCGGCATTTATCAAAGGGCGCTAGGTCGTCGGTGTATGCCGCGTAATACTAGTAGAACGAGTGGCCTACAAAAGAGTTTGAATCTTATGTTTATACAAATAGGGTTGCACATGTTTTGAATATTTCGTTAATAATGAAAAGTTCCTTTTTTCGTCGCCACGCCAACAATCAGGTTTACCCTTCGCCCATATAAGTTTCACATCAATAGCTTTATGCACTTCTCGTCCATATAAACTCTAATTATTCTAAATTTCACGTTCATCTGTTCGCGGAATTCGCTTAAAAAGGGGTACAAAATTTCCGCTTCGGATATTAATATACAGATATCATTGACGCGACCCATTAATTACTCCCTTACAAAAATAAAATTTTACATACAAAATCGCTAAACATGCTTAAAGATTTTCACTTCAAAATATGTTTTTATTTCATAGGAGGCAGAAGAATATATGAGTCTCCTTATGTTAAGTGATCATCACCGTCCATAGACACTTGCAACACCAGGGGAATCGCAAGTGCGTTGCCAGCCAGTGTTGGGGGACGGAGAGGAAAAAGGGAAGAGTATAGGGGGAAAATGAGGAAAGGTGGGCCGACGCTCTCACTGAACGAACGACACGCAACAATGCAAGCACTATTACTTCACGTCGGTTTTCTGTGGGTCGATTGGTAGTACCCCGGGCGAGCCGACCTATTCATGCTGAAGCCAGTAATAGCTTCAGCGTGGCTCTCTACCACGTTCCGAAAGACTATAACATAAAATAATATAGAATATATGATCTATATTATGTAATGCCGTCGGGACAACATGTAAAGAACTACATTTTATTTTGACATTCAAAGTAAGTCGAGGGTTACACGCAAAAGCGATATAACACTTAACTTCTGTGGAACTCATACAAAGTTGCCACAAAGTATTCGGTTTTGCACAACTTCGTACTAACTTAACGAGTCGATCGATTTATATAGTTTACTAGTCTTCACGCCCGACTTTAGTTGTGTTATTTTATATGTTTGCGGTATATTCAACCCCAAACAGCATTCTTTCTAGATAAACAGGATTTTATGTCTTTTTGTAGCCCTCACAACGTGTACAGAAATTTATTCATCATAGAATCAGTAGCTGACACGTGTAAAAACAAACGAAGTCACATTTGTGGGTTGTAATATCAGTTAGTGTAAACACTTTATACTTCGTAGTCCGGTGACGGTGTTAAGACCTTGCTGGGTCAATAGCGTAGTCAGATCGAAAAAAAACTTTATCCTTCCTTGACATACACATAGAAACAGGAAATTTTTATTTAGGCTATCATATAATTTAATAACTTGTTTTTTTTTCTCGAACTGACTACGCTATTGACCTAGCAAGGTCTTAACAGCTTCACCGGACTACTCTAATAACTTGTTTCAAATTTCAGGTTCCTAATGTAATAATGTTTACTATGAAAAAGTCAGAGAATACTTTTTTTCTCGAACTTACTACGCTATTGGCCTTATTAGGCCTTCACAGTTTCACCGAACTACTCAGAGACTACTGTAAGAGTGTACTGTAGAATAATAAAAAATTGAGCCGTCACAGGACGCTTGGCAGATGTGAAACATCAACATTGTTTTGTATAAGTTATATGCATAAAATAACAGATGACGACCGGAATCAGTTATGGCAAATGAAGAGATAAAGCTAAAAAACCATTACAAATTAGTTCCATAAAATAATGGCTGTTTATTATATTACATAAATATTCATTTTTATTAAATGCAAAATACAAAAAGTACACAATGCGCTGGCACGGTGTGTTTGGCGGCATTTATCAAAGGACGCTAGGTCGTCGGCGCGTGCCGCATAACACTAGTAGAACAAGTGGCCTACAACATAGGGTTACAAATGTTTTTGAGTATTTCGTTAATAGTGCAATGTTCCTGTTTTGCGTCGCCACACCAATAATCAGGTTTATCCTTCGCCTGTAGATGTTTCACATTAAAAAATATGAAAAAATGATAATACTACATATTAGTATTGCAAAGGCCGTGAAATAGGAAATTGCAGGTCGAATATGAGTTTGAAGGTGTAGCCTTAGGCGAGGACTTCACTAATACGAGACAAGCAATTGCCATTACTGTCGAGGTGCTTTTCTGAAAAGAGTGCAGGGAAAACAACCATAATTTTTATTTTTTTGTATATTTAGTTTAATTAATATACCTTTGTCACATATATATATATATATATATTTTCTGGGGCTTTTATTAAAAATTAGTTTATGTTTTCGACAGTAAAAACGATTTGTTGTTCTTGAATCCGGTCGATTGTCGTTTAGGAAACCTAGTTAAATGCCCACAATTTTTCAAGTTAATGCCGTTTTTAACATAAACCATTTTAGCATAAAACAAAATTGTCCATAATGTAGATGAGTTTTTAATACTGTTTTGGAGAAAATGTTCACTTTTTTCTCGTTTTTCCAAATTATTACATTTTCATATGCTTTCGTATATTTTTTTTTGACTTTGCTGGAAGCAGGTTTTCAATTGCCAATTTTGCTTCTAATTTTAAATCTGGCGGAGTTCGATCAATCTCCATTTCATTCTCTGAACCGTTGGAACTCATTTTATTTATTAAATTCATATCTATTAAGTGTATAAATACTAAATCAAGGCGAATTTTCGACTTTTCCGCCAATTGTCTATTTATCATCTGAGCTGAAAACCAAGCGCATTTAAGGTTATACAGCCACGTGAACAAAATTTATACTAAGTAAAAAAACTTACTTGTACGCCAAGAATAATAAAAGAGATCGAATTAAAGAGTATTTATTTAATAATCCTAGCACGCCGCGTTATACAACATTGCTGGAGCGTTATGATCCAAATTCAAAAAATGCTCCCGCAGATTTGATTTTCTTTCTCCGTAAATTCGAAAGTCCACCTGGTCTTCTTTTGCAAACTATAATAATATTTTCATGTATGTTTAAAAAAAGTTATTTATTTCATAACGGTTTCTACAATTAAACAATCTAGAAGAAATGTACTAATTATTATTGAATCATGTAGAAAAGAAAATTAATAGAAATTGCTGTATACCGCCATCTAGTGGTGGAATAATGAATCTGTTTGTAACATAGTGGCCTTGCGTACTTTGTATTTGAAATGTTACGAAATATATCTCACAGGTAGCGCTTAAACATTATTATTTCCATGATAATAATAATGAATATTATGATAAATTGTGAATTGTGTTTTCATGAATAAGATAAAACTGCCTAATTTTTAAGTGTAAAAAAAGCTGAATAATAAATTTAACGTCTTTTTCAGGGGTGACCAAGCGTCTGGCGACGGGGGCAGAGAGAAGAATATAACAAGACTTAATGGATTTCTCAGCTTGAAGACTCCGTTAATAAGTACTAAGACCTTGGGGTAAGTGATAGTAATTATTTATTAAGCTCTAAGTAATATTATATATTTTTATAAGAAGTAATTTATTGGTATATATACATCAAATGATCAAAACAATACATCATTATACTTATAATACGAATCCTGGTATTATTTTATAGCTCAAGTTATAGTTGAAGAAGTTTAATTTTTTATAAATTTAACGCCATCTATTGATTGCTAATCTGAACTGATTTTGTTGTCCTGGTTTATTTGAATTGACAATAGATGGCAGTATTCTTTTTTATTAGAAATTGTATTTGCATCTAAATTCAATAATTCTCTGGAATTCCTCATTTAAGTTACTGCATTTGCTGATATATTAATGAAATTATCAAATATAAAAATAGACAGTTATTGTATTATTATTATAAGATCTTATTAATTCTATCAGTTTTAGGAGAGTGTTAACGATAGTTTTTTACATGCATGTTATATTAGGCACGAACGTTTTTGTATGGAAGGACTTTGGAATTCTTATCGGAAACCTTCTTGGGTGATGAAAAATTTTGGGGGTACGCATTGTGTCTGGTAAATTGTTGAAAACACCAATTCTCGTCTGATCACCGAAGTTAAGCAATGTCGGACGGCCTAGGAGAACTGCGTGACGTTGGCTTCTTGTCATATATTTTTTTAATTGAAATGTTTCGTTATTGTTCAAATGTTTCACTTCTATCGTGTGTCTTTAGCGACACATCCTGTTTTATTTAAATAATACTTTAGCATTTTAACAATTAACAATGTGACAAATTATGTAACCTTGTATTTTTATCTCTCTCACACCTATGTCTTTTTCTTCCAGTCGCTACCGTTTATATGGCACTAGCCTCTGCCCGCTACTTCATTCACTTTTTTTTTTTTTTCGAAATGTTTACGCTATTGACCCAGCAAGGTCTTAACAGCTTCACCGGACTACTAAGGGGAGCGCTTAAGGCACTCAGCCGATTTTATCATGGCAACCAGCTCAAGGGTGCACGGCACACCTCGGCTTGGCTGTCGCATGCAAAATCGCGACCTATCTTAGCTAACCTAGCTAACTATTCATATGTGTATGAGTTGTTGAAATGTATATGTGTACCAAGCATACACGCCTCAACAACTCCCCCATATATTTATTATCGGAAAATTGAGAGTTTTTCAGTTCCATAAGGGAAAAAAGTAAACCCTTCCACTTTCATGTGTAAGCGTGTAGGCGTGCACGTGTGTGGGGGTGATCGTGTAGTGTTGTAGCGGTGATGTATATTTGTGTGTCACCGTATCGCGCAAATACTTCGTTCGCGTGGAATAGTTACTTTGGGCTAACGCTAATACATAGTGGAAGCTCTCAAGAGGAAAAAACCGCGATTTTGAAATGTTTTTCATTGGTACTCCGTTCGTATTGGTCTTAGCGTGATGGTATATAATAACCTTTCGCAATAAATGAGCCATATAACATTGAAAGAATTGTTCAAATCTGACACGTAGTTACGGATGCCAACCGTACTATAATATATATTATTGTACTATATTTTGGGTCGGCGTACTATATACTGTTGAAAAAATAGTATGTGAAAATACTATATTAACAACACTGAACGAAATCTAATAAACAAAAATTTATTTTTAGAAATAATTAACACGCCTTTTCATTAAATTTTGAGTGAGGCGAGTTCGTGTAACCGAATTCCGGACTCCTAATGCATCTATAATCTTTTGTCTTTGGCTCCCACTGATCTCTGTTCTCTATACTAACTGGAGTAGGTGGTAGAGCCCCGCTGAAGCTATTTTTGGTTTCAGCATGAATGGGTCGGCTCCTCCGGGGTAGTACCACCCCTCTCACAGATAACCGACGTGAAATAACAGTGCTTGCATTGTTGTGTTTCGTTCGGTCAGTGAGAGAACCGGAGGCCCACGTCCCTTCCTCTTTCCCGCTTTCCCTTTCCTTCCCCTCCCCCTTCTCCCATATACAGGGTGGCAATGCACTTGCGATGTCCCTGATGTCGCTAGTGTCTATGGACGGTGGTGATCACTTAACATCACGTGACCTACCAGTTTGTTTGCCTCCTTTGATATAAAAAAAAGGCGCTGGCAGCGCATCAAAGTTGTCAATGTCAATCTAAAAATTGAATGCAATAAAGCAAATGACACTTTTATTTCAGAAGAAATATTGTTAAAAAATGCAAGAAATACAAATATACAATAGTTTTTTTTTAAATAAGTACCAAGATATATACTTTGCATATTTTTAATTTTTTTCAATAAAATACTATATTTTTTAAAGGTGTACTATATGCTTTTATAACTTATTTTGAAAAATACTTTACTCCGCTGAATTAATGTTGGCAACCCTACCAGTAGTCCCTGAGATTACCCCCTACAACGTTACAAACTCACAAACTTTACCTCTTTACAATATTAGTATAGATATATATGCTTTTATATCCATTATCATAACATTGCGGGTTCATATATACAAAACTTATCTCTAGAATACACCTTTTCAATATCAACAAGACATTTTACTCAGCGTGCAACAATTTTACCGTAATATTTTCTCAATATACTCGGGAAGTTTTTGTTCAAACGCGTTCCAATAGAATGACAGGGATGTTTCGCTTCCATATAAGACCGCGGTACAAGTTATATCCAGAAGCGAGCGATCTTTGTCACGATATATAGTGGCATTTGTTAGTGATATTACGGAACTCTTGTAAAACTCTTTTAGTAGGTGGTAGAGATACGCTGAAGCTATTACTGACTTCAGCATGAATGGGTCCGCTCGTCTGGTGTAGTACCACCCTCTCACGGAAACACCGACGTGAAGTAACAGTGCTTGCATTGTTGGGTTCGTTCAGTCAGTGAGAGAGTCGGAAGCCCACCTCTCTTCACCTTCCCTCTCCCCCTTCCCCAACACAGGCTGGCAACACACTTGCGACTCCCTTAGTGTTGCTAGTGTCTATGGACGGTGGTGATCTCTTAAAATTAGGTGACCCACCTGATCGTTTGCCTTACATGACATTAAAAAAAAGTTACGTATTTTTTACATTTATTACAACTACGACAAGGTACGTCACGCGGTGTCACTTGCGCTTAATTAAGATTTCGAATTACTGTTTGTAATTAAATAAGGTTAAATGATTTCCACATTTTTCACAAATATTATAAATTCGAAAGAGAATTTGTTACATTAATAAACTTAACTACTCAACCGATCATTATGAATCTATGTACATATACCAGTTTTCGTCCGCTCACCGAAATTAAGCAAAGTTGGGCGCGGTCATTACTTGGATGGGTAACCTTCTGGGAACACCACGTAATGTTGGTTCTTCGTTATATTTTTTTAATCTATAGGCGAGGGTAAGCCTGATTGTTGGCGTGGTGAGGTGTGAGATGTGGCGACACAATGTTGAGGTGTGGAATATCTGTTGTTACTAAGAAGAATTAAATAGAGATTAGATCGATTTATCTTGTTTTAGTACTCAATATTATTAATAGATGGCGTTAATTTCAAAAGTCAAACGTGATTTTACTATTGAAAGATTTTGTACATTTGAGGAAAAAAATTAAAATAATCAATTATTGATTTGAGCCATGATTGTTGGTGAGCGAATATGTGAGAGGTGGCGACGCGATGCCGTGCACAAGCGACCGTGCGCAATCTCTCTTGCTGCACTGCGCTGGCATACCTATAGTGTATACAGTCTTATTTACTACGTTATACATATGTTTCACAACTGACGGGCGTCCCGTAACGGCTTAATGTTTATATACAAACACACACACACAAACGATAAGCCTTGTTTTTTATACACTTTTTTATATATAAATTATGCTATCATCTCGTTGTATACTATAGTTATCAACCTTTTTTTTTACTGGTTCCTATTGCGTTGGAAACGTTGTACTACAATTCTCCTTTTAGACTTACCCTCATTATCCCCAAATAACTGTCTCTTTAGAAAATAGGTAATTTTAAGATATTCTTCAATATATATTTTCTAAATAAAACAAATTAATTTCTCGAATGTATGTAGGTGCATCACTTCGGAATGATTACACCTATATTAATAATTATGTTTTTGTTATGTTTGCAATTAATAATAAAACAATAATAGAAATAATACATTTAAATCTTCCAAGTCAATGTGTTAAAAATTTAAAGTGATATGGGTATCTGCACTTGTTACAAATCATATCGCAGATATCATAATATCATAGTTTTTGGCGGGATTTCAGTTTGTCAAGTAGTGGATTTTATATTTTATTAATAATCTTGTGTTACTTGACACTATGTAGTGTCAAATTGGTGATGTTTTATGTAATATGGTTAGTTTATTGTGCATAAGTGAAGTAAATGGAAAATAATGCCACGGAGCATGAAATTCTGAGATGCCACAAACAAGGTTCTAACAAGGGGTCCACCAACTTTTTAGAATATTGATTCACACGACTCGGCTTGATATAGAAATGATCGTACGACGCTTGTAATATTATTGACTACGTGACAATGGCAATAATAATCTGAAAGATTAATTGCCAAAAATAAAGTTAAAAAAAAACATTACATAATCGTTCTGTAAAGGAATGATTTAGATACATTTTTTTCAGTTATTACAACAATGCGAAGCCAAGCAAGTAGCTAGTTACCAATAATTATTTCAAAGAACAATTCTGCCACTTATGAATTACACCATACCTCGCAAAATATCAGGTTATATAACGTAGCCTTGTACTCGGAACAAACTGGAATAATATTTAGATCGATAAAGAGGTACGTGTAAGGAGATAATAATTGTTGTATTAACTTTATTGGATTAACTGCAATCGCGTCTGATACTAAATAGCGCTGTGGTCTACTCTTTTTGAAGTTACAATTCTTTTGGCACGTTAGGGAAAGATGATGAGAGTAAATTTGTACGATGTGCGCGCACACCGTTACGAAGAACCGACACCCTGAAGTTAGCTTTAGTCAACATTTTGTTTCTTGGTATTTGTTGATTGTATTTCGTTGTATTAAAACTTTCAATGCCTTTAAATACCTTTTTTTATTGTTAGTGTATACGTAGAATAAGGCGAAAGATAAAATTTTTTAAAAGATTTTTATCTTTTTAAGCCAAAGAAGTATAACTTCTGACGCGTATACATAAGTACACACACACTTTTTTATATAATATGGGTAAATCAACAGGCAGGTCACCTGATGATAAGTGATCACCGCCGTTTATAGACACTAGCAACACCACGAGAGTCGCCAGTGCGTAGCCTGCCTTTTAAAGAGAGAGGGGGAGGGAAGGGGTTAGGGGTAGGGGTGTAAGGGAAGATAGGATTTTGGCGCTTTCACTGACTAAACGAAACGCAACAATGCAAGCTGTTACTTCGAGTCGCTGTTTCTGTGGGTCGGGTGGTAATACCGACTCAGTGTCCGTCATAATTTAGTTTTTGCAAGACAGAAAGTCGTGATAATTTCAAAGTCTGTTAAATGCTTTGAGGTTAATGATCACATGCTTTACAAAATTATCAAACGATTTCATAGTGGACTCCATCTCCCATAGAGCGGGATTAATTTCGGAGTGCAACCATCAGGTGCATGGTGATGGATTTGCAATTTGAGAGTGCTAGCTAGCCAGGCGGGCTTAGAAACAGAAATTCAGCCGTCATAGGACGCCTGGCAGATGTGAACAATCTAAATTGTTTTGTATAAGTATATCCATAAAAGAACAGATTGTGAGTTAGTGACGTTGTAGGGGGTAATTTCTGGAACGAATGATCCGATTTGAAAAATGTCGTGGTCATATAGCTCATTTATCGAGGAAGGTTATATACTATATAGTATCACGCTAAGACCAATAGGAGCGAAGCACCAATTAAAAATATTTCAAAATCGGGAATTTTTTCTCTTGAGAGCTTCCGGTGCGTGTTATCGTTAGCCAAAAGTAACAATGCTAGGCGGGCGAAGTCGTAGACAAGGGTTAGTAATTCATAATATTTTACTAATACAATAAATGTAGAATTAAGTTTGTCTGTTTCTCATGAAATTTTGCATGAACATCATAAGAAAAAAAAGATATGGCTGAACAGTCGTACAAAAAACGTACTATTCTTGTGAGATTACTTAAATCTAGCCTAACGCGAGCGAGGTAAATATAAAAAATCAGAAAAAGATTTACTGATAAAATGATAGTATATTTTCACAAAGACCCAATATGATATTGATGATACCTCATATCCATAATCCATGGCTTATTCTGACGGGAAATGATTTATTTCATAGCTTCCCGGCTTCATGTGTTCAGTATTGGTCATTTGATATGGAATTGATATATCCGGCTTTGATATGCGAATAAATACAATTTTACAGGCGTGTTATATTAAATCTATATATAAAAAAAATCTGTCCTAAAGACGCAAAATAGTGTCAAGAAGTGAAACTCTTGTGTTGCAGGGAAATATTTTAATTAAAACATTGAGCTGACACGGGACGCCTGGTAGATGTGAAACATCGAATTGGTTCGAATCTCAAATTATACAATAGGTATGCAGACTCGATGTGGCCAAAAAGATTGCACACATGGAATCGCATCGCCACATCTCACACACACAACACGGCCTGTATACGATATCGTCACGCCAAGAATCAAATTTACCCTCGCCTCTACATATTTCAAATAAAAAAAAACAACAAAACGCCAACGTGACGCCATGTTCCCAAGTGGTCACCTATCCAAGTACTGACCACACCTGACGTTGCTTTATTTAGGTAATTGAACGAGAACCAACGTTTTCAACACTCTAGCCGACACAGTGCTCACCTCTTGTCCATAATCTCAAGGGATTCCCTATAGAGGAATGTAGACCACCCCTCTCTTCCATTATATTACAAAAAATAAAGCTATAACTTATATAAGTATGCTACAAGTTTAAAATATACCCTTTTTATTGTAAACTTGCTTCTGCCCGCGACTTCGTTCACGTGGAATAGATACACTAACACGCAGCAGTTCTCAAAAGGAAAAAGCATCCCGATTTTGAAACATTTTTCATGTGTGCTCCGCTCCTGTTGACCTTTGCGATATATATCACCTATAACATTCCGCGATAGATGCGCTATATAACACTGAAAGAATTTTTCAAATCGGATCAATAGTTACTAAGATTACCCCCTACAACGTCACAACATCACAAACTTTACCTCTTTATAATATTAGTATAGTACTATGCCTGCTGCTTGAACCTTTTTGTAGGTGGTAGAGGCACGTTGAAGCTATTATTGGTTTCAGCATGAATGGGTTGGCTCGTCCGGGGTAGCTCCACCCTCTCACATAAAACGGACGTGAAGTACCAGTGCTTGCATTGTTGCGTTTCCTTCGGTAAGTGAGAGTGTCAGAGACCCATCTCCCTTCCTCTCCACTCTCCTTCATTCCAACAAACACAGGCTGACAACGCACTTGCGACTCCTCTGGGATTGCTAGTGTCTATGGACGGCAGTGATCGCTTATCATCAGATGACCCGCATGTTCATTTGCCTCCTAAATGATATAAAAAACCTCGATATTTACATGCATACACTCGTCTATACTAATTACTAATCTTATACAGAAGTAAAGTTTGTGACGTTGTGAGTTTGTAACGTTGTAGGGGGTAATCTCAGGAGCTATTGGTTTAATTTGAAAAATCTTTTAATGCCATATAACACATTTATCGAGGAAGGTATATATCATAACGCTTAGATCAATAGGAGCGGAGCACCAATGAAGAATGTTTCAAAATCGGGTTGCTCTCCTCTTTAGAGTTTCCGTTAGGTGCTAGCCAAAGTAACTATTGCACGCGAACGAAGAACAAAAAGGATTAAAGAGAAAAGCCAAACAAAAGGCGCGTAACGCTTTTTTCTTACGTGATGATTTCTACCAGTTAACTCTTATAGAAATCCGCGTTAAGGAACTTCATTCCAATAAAACAAACAAATAATTCCCTGATCTTCAAAATACTAATAAAGATCAACGTCTACTTCGTATACAGGTTTCTGATGAATCAGATTAAGTAAAATTAACAAAAATTATATGAAATATTCATGTGCTTGACAAAGCATTTTTGACCATTTTGTGAAATATTTACCACGCTTTTATCCTGTGGCCTCTTTCGGAACTGATGTAAAATTCATGCCGGCCATTACCAAAGTTGGTAAACTAAGAGATAATCTTGTCTGGAGCGGATTATTTACATTGTGTCCGATACGGCTTCGGGGAAACCAAATTTATCACAAGCTCTATTTTTTATTGAAGATAAACGTCTTTAAAAGCTTTAAGGTCTTAACAGCTTCACCGAACTACTAAGGCGAGCATTTAAAGCACTCAGCCGATTTTTTTTGGCAACTAGCTCAAAGGTGCACGGCACACCTCGGCTTGGCTGTTGCCTGATACATGCAATTCGCGATCTATGTGAGCTAACCTAAAAAAAAGGCTAACTAACTATTCATATATGTATGAGTTGTTGAAACATGTATGTGTATCAAGCATACATAACTCAACAACTCTTACATATATTCCTTATCGGGAAAATTTTTTGGAAGCGTTGGGATAAACTAGAAGGCCAAATTTAAATGCTACGTTTGATAACCTTTTAGACCCTGACGGAAAAAAAAATGAATATGAATGGCTAAATGGAAAAACTGGTTTTTTTATATCATACGAGGCAAACGAACTGGTAGGTCACCTGATGTTAAACGACTACGCCGTCCATAGACATTAGGAATACCAGGGGAGTTGCAAATGCTTTGCCAGTCTGTGTTTCGAGGGGGAGAGGTGGGGAGAAGAGGGAGTGGTAAAGGCGAGGTGTGCCTCCGGCGCTGTCACTGACCGAATGAAACGCAACAATCCAAGCAGTGTTACTTCAGGTGGGTGCTTCTGTGGGTCGGGTGGTAGTACCGGGAGCGAGCCAACCCATTCATGTTGAAGTCAGTAATAGTTTCAGCGTAGCTCTGCCACTTATACAAATGACCTAAGCCACATTTCAAAATGTTGCAGGAAAGACAATTTAAGTTTTGAAAGCATTTTATGGTAGACTTGTATAAATTAAAATAAATGATTTTGAAAGGAAATCTTGCGTGTTACATGTATTTGGAAATATTTTTGTATGAAATATGACTAATAATAACAAGTGCCTGGGGGCGACCGAGCCTAGCTCGGTTCTTTAAAAAAACATTTTTATTTTAAAATAAACTGTTAGGTTTGCCTAAAAAAATTAGCATATTTTCACATAAAAAAAGATATCTCTCTTATAATTATAATAGTAAAATTATCTATTCAAATAAAATAAATTGTTGGGTATGCTTAAGAAAAAAAATATATACTCGGTGATGGCGCCGTTGCGTTCGCGACGCCATTTTATGCGGGGGTATTCTATATAGTGGACTGTATGTGCGGGGGAAGCTATATTTTGTGCGAAACTATATTGCGATCTATTGATAAGTACATTGTGATGAGCTATGTGACGAAATGGAGACGATATTGTTAGAGGAATTGGGAAGGACAGTATTGGCACATACCTCGTGTCGTTTGCGGCTAGGTGATTGTTTTCGAGGCACTGCACGAGTTGTTCTTGTCACCACACTGATGTACACCATTGTCTATAAAAGTGAGTGTCGGCACGCATTATATACAACTATGCGATTATCACTACTAAACACTCGAACAAGCGAAAAATGCAACCGAGCGAGGCGCATTCTGTCCAGCGGTGCGCTAGCGACTGTTGTATTGCCAATGGAAGGATAGAGGGGTGGAAAGGGGACAGCTAATAACAATGCCACGGCAAATTTAAATTCTATAAAGCAGCGCAACCACTCGGATTCGAATTGGGATTACACGGATTTTCGAAGCATTTTCCACCTGAGCTCCATATGAGCTATTTTTGTTTTGAAACCGGCGGCGAAATTTACCTTCATATTCTAGCTATATTTTTCATTGTATGAAAAATCGGTTAAAAAAAGTTTTCTATGAATAAAATCTAGCTATATCGACTTATCGTCCCCGAAACTACCTACTTACTAAGTTTCACGGAAATAGATGACGCCGTTTCCGAGATCCTGAATATATACAAATATAAAAATATACAAGAATTGCTCGTTTAAAGATATTAGATGTATATAGATAGATATTAGGTAGAAATAGATAACCGACGTGGTCAAGTCAGGGATTTAGCTAATTATTCACTATCAAAGAAGAAATACAACAACAAAAACATGTGACACAATGAGATTTACATTCTTTTTAGGTATTCAGACATATTATGAAAAGAGTACATTTGTGGCCATAATCTATATCACTATTTGCATGAATTAATTAACATTTTTCAAATATCAAATATTGTGAAACCAAAGAATCTTATCAAAGAAACAAAGCAAGATGTTCTGTCTGTTTTGTATATTTTTATTTATGACGATCAGATCTAAGCAACATATAACTATTTCTTTTTCACCACCGATATTGAGAATATGCCATCTTTCTTCTACATGTTATCTAAGACAGAGTGACGTTATAATATTAATTTACGTATGTGTGCGTTATCGTGCCAAATTCTTTGGTCAAAATATCATGTAGGTAACATATCAACAGCTTTTTAATTATATACTAATACTAGCCTCTGCCCGCGACTTCGTTCGCGTTCTCAAATGGAAAAAACATCCCGATTTTGAAACATTTTTAATTTGTGCTCCGCTCCTATTGGTCTTAGCGTGACGATATATAGCCTATAACCATTCTCGATGAATGAGCTATATAACACTTAAAGAATTATTCAAATCGGACCAGTAGTTCCTGAGATTACCCCCTACAACGTCACAAAGTCACAAACTTTACCTCTTTATAATATTAGTATAAATTATAAAGTTTGTGAGTTTGTGATGTTGTAGAGAGTAATATCATAAAATACTGGTCCGATTTGAAAAATTCTTTCAGTATTATATAGATCATTTATCGAGGAAGGTTATAGGCTATATATTATTACGCTTAGACCAATAGGAGCGGAGCATTAATGTGGAATATTTCAAAATTGGACCTTTTTTTTTCTTTAGAGGTTCCGCTGCGTGTTAGCGTTAGCCCAAAGTAACTATTCCACACGAACAAAGTCGCGGGCAGAGGCTAGTTGCGTAATACATTTAAAATACACGGCTGAAACCAACATTGCGTGTAAAAAAATAATTTTTATCTATGATTCGATCAGATTAAACAAAATGGGTTTAATATCATCCTGTTTGCTCTTGCCATTTCGCGTTGACTTTGCAATAACATAAAAAACCTTTTTGCTCGCGTACGTGTCAGCGGTTATTCCAACTTGGGCTATTTATTGTTATTGTGACCATATTTTTTGTACGGACAACGTGTCCAGTAAAACATCATATCATGGTAACAACAATTGTAAGGTTATGAGGGTATGACGTCATCTTTATATTTAATCTTTTAGTGGACAAAATAACGAAATATTCACATTAGTAAGTTTGTGGTTGCAGATTTTTGTTTTGTAGTTAACGCCTCTTAAACACTGATACAAGAGGATCGCGTGATTTTGGAGGCCGGAGTTCCGTCTGGTGCAGGTGTTGACCTGGCACGGGTGCTTCAATTAGTACCTGTACCGGATAGCCCGTAGGGAGCCGACTGCCGTATGTCACCAGTGTGGCGTAGAACCGTGAGTGTGCTGCGTTGAAGGAGCGGCGCCGCACTCCGGCTGCGGCGGTAGGTGGTGATCTCTCGCTGCCGAGCGTCGTAAAAGCTATGCTCGGCAGCAAGGGTGTATGGAATGTTATGGCCTTCTTCTGCGAGGTGGTCGTCTCGCAGAAGGAGGCGGCGGAGAGGGTCCGTGACCAAGACCCTCACAGTGGCCGTCTCCGTCAACAAAGGACAAGCAGGAGGAGGCGGCAGTTTGATCGCCTCTTCCCACCGTAAGTGCGCTAGGGAAAATGGTTCGGGGGGGGGGGGGCATCTTTCCATTGCAGAGGTCCGGCGGACGGAGAAGATGGCCGGTGTGTACACGGCTGTCTCCTAACAAGATGAGGCGGCGGCGCTTTTGCTGCTGGGCCAAACGCTGGGGAGACACGATGAAGTCTATTGAGATCTCTTGCCGCCCCAACCATAGCGGAAGACGTACACCGTGAGGTTTTAGCCCGTGCGAGACGCACATTACCCACCCTCTCCCCCGGGAGGGTAGCAAATCTATTAGGGATTTACCCACGTAAAACAAAAAAAAAGGATTGCGTGATTTAATCTTCTTCTACTATAATAAGAATATAAATTAACGTATCTGTACTTTTTCGATTTTCCTGGAAAAAAAATGTTGTAGATGTCTAGGAATAAGTAATGTATTCTATTACGTATACGTTCAATCATTTTAAGTAATGTCTGTCTGTTTGTATGAACACGCATCACTGCTAAAGCACTGGGTTCTCAATAACACCACAATAAGAAAATCATAAAGCATATCCTCGAGGAAAACTTAGTTTTTGTTTTATTAAAACAGGTCAACTTTGTCAAAAGTTATTGCAATTTTAAAGACGCCACGAGTTTAGTACGAGAAAAGAGTAGTAATCTTTAACCAATTTGGTTGAACGCGCTAATCTCAAGCCCTACCAGTCCGTTTTAAAAAATTCTTTCAGTGTTATATAGTTCATTTATCGAAGAAGACTATAGGCTATATCATTACACTAAGACATGTAGGAGCGGAGCATCAATGAAGATTGTTTCAAAATCGTTTTTTTTTTCCTTTTAAGAGCTTATTATTTTGCATATTGTGTTAGCTCAAAGTAACTATTCCATTCGATTGAAGTCGTGGGCAGAGACTAGTAATAATTTAAAAATAAAATAATGGCGACCACCGTGAGGTTCTCTCGAAGCTTCATTATGCGTACGCTAGTGTTATGGAATGGTTTATCCAACACGGTTTTTCTTCAAAGATATGATATGGGGCTCCTCAAGAAGGGACTGAAACGCGCTTTCGAGGTCGGTAACACAATAGTGATACGCTTAGTGTTGCAGTTGTCTATAGACGACGGTAACCATTTACCATCAGATGGGCCGTCTGCCTGTTTGATGCTTTTTGGCATTAAAAAAATATGTCGATGGTAGAGAATACGGCCAGTTACGTGAACTTAAGCCACAGTGTTTTTTGGGTGGTAGAGCCACGCTGAAGCTATTACTGGTTTCAGCATGAATGGGTCGGCTCGTCCGGGTTAGTACCACCCGATCCACAGAAAACCGACGTGAAGTAACAGTGCTTGCACTGTTGCGTTTCGTTCGGTCAGTGACAGCGCTGGAGGCTAACCTCCCCTTCCTTTTCTTCTCTTCCCCGTCCTACCTTCCCCCAAACAAAGGCTCGAAACGACCTTGTGCCTCCCATGGTGTCCCTAGTATCTATGGATGGCGGTGATCACTTAACATCAGATGACCCGTTTGTTCGTTTGCCTCCTATGCTATAAAAAAAAATATATAAATATTATTTCGAGTGCCAATACAAAACTACAATAATATTAATAATTTCAACAAACAAATTCTGAAATTTAAATAATTCACACTACTATTAATATGAAAATTTAAAAGATAACACATTTATCTCATTGTTTTATGTTTTCACTTCTGCCGGCAGTCCGTATAAGTGTCTCGACTCTTTTATTTGAAGTTGTTAGTTAGGGGAACCACTTTCTATTATCGAAATGTTAACTTTAAACAGAGTTACTTCCAAAGGTCTATAAATGACGACAATTCCATACAACATTTTATCCCCCTTTTCAACAACTTACAACCCTTTTTCCCATTAAAAAGCTGCGTATATCCTTTCTCAACCTATCTGTCTACCAAATTTAATTGAAATCGGTTTAGTAGTTTTGGCGTGAATATCATGACAGACAGACAGACAGACAAACAAAATGGCTTTTGTATAATTACATTAAAAAAACAAAGTCCCCTACAGCGTCTGTCTGTCTGTTCTCACTAAACTCAAATATTACTGAAGGGATTTTCTTGTGGTTTTCACCAGTGGATAGAGTGATTCATGAGGAACGTTTTTTTTATAAACAGGACGGGACAGCGTCTGCAGGGCCTGCTAGTTTATCTATAAAATAAAAACGAATCGCTGAACCGATTTCGCTAATTCTTTTTTTTTGTTCTGTTTGTTATCGTCAGTGAAAGGTTCTAAAAAAACGCATATTTTAATATACTTAAGGCGGAACGGAGTTCGCGGACACAGCTAGTATAAAATATATAACATATAAATGTCTTCCTAACTTGTAACTTGTTACCAAAAAGTTGGGAAGTTTTCGTCGAGTCTAAAATTTGTTATAAACGCACAAAATTGCAAGATCTTATCGACCATGTAACACGGTTAATCATTTTGCAATATAGCAAAAAATAAATTTTGTCCTTTAAAAGTTCCCGTAAACTTGTATAAAATGCCCGTGTATCTTGTAACTTGGGAGTTATTAGATTGATTTTTTTCATTAACGTAATTCTTGCAATATGTAACTTGTGAACATGTAGACTCGTAATCTATACTAGTCTATACTAATATTACAAAGTGGTAAAGTTTGTCAGTTTGTGACGTTGTTGGGGATTTTTTTTTTTCGATATGTCTACTCTATTGACTCAGCAAGGTCTTAACAGCTTCACCGGACTACTGTAGGGGATAATCTCAAGAACTATTGGTCCGATTTGAAAAATTCTTTCAATGTTATATAACTCGTTTATCGACAAAGAATATATCATCACGCTAAGACCAATAGAAGCGGAGCAACAATGAAGAATGATTCAAAATCGGGTTTTTTTCTTTTGTGAGTTTCCGCTGCGTGTTAGCGTTATCACAAAGTAAATATTTCACGCGAAAGTAGTCGCGGGCAGAGGCTAGTATTTGATAAACAGCACTGATCGAGTGTCTGCCAGTTCTTCTTGATGAATGGGTTGTTTGTCCAAATCGGTGAGAGTTATGAAGTTCTTAAGCACCTTCTCAAGGTATATATTCAATAAAGCTTGTTCTGAAATCATTTGAGTCACACCTGATGTAGCATGCGCGTCTCCTAAATAACATATTGTGGCTTTCTGCTACTCTGGTGGACTCCAAAGAGGTCTTCAAGAACCTTTAAAGCTTGTATACACATCCAGCTAGTAAATATACAATGCATGTACCTCGTGATCTTCCAGCGTGTTATAGCTGGCTGTTGAATTTCCGTGAATGCTAGATTATGATATTTCGATGATGCAGCTGCTAATTAATTATGATACGTCTCGATAGTTCGATTTAAAAGTTGAATAGCACGTGACTTTTTCTTTTTCATTGACGTTGACGTGCATGACGATCAAAAAATTGGCGCCTCGTTAATGCTAATAACTGAGATCTGAACCTACATAACCGATTTGAATAAATACCTTCTATGCTATTGGTAACGCTATCTAGTTATAACTCTCAACAATTCTAAGAGATAGCAAAATGTTTGTAGTTGTCTTCTCCAGCTGTATATATATATATATATGTGTATATTATAGGAGGCAAACGAAAAGACGGGTCACCTGATGTTAAGTAATCACCGCTGTCCACAGACACTAGCAACACAACAGTTTGGGGGAATGGGGAAGGGGGAAGAAGAAGTGGGCCTCCGGCGCTCTCACTGACCGAACAAAATGCAACGATGCAAGCACAGTTACTTCACGTGGGTGTTTCTGTGGATCGGGTGATAGTATCCCGGGCGAACCGAATCATTAATGCTGAAACCAGTAATAGCTTCAGCGTGGACCACTTACAGATCTAGCAGATATAATAACTATTCAAAAAGCTCGTACATTTTTGTCAGTGGAACAGTAAAAAAGAGAGGATACTCGAATAGTGTATTCCCTAATTGGAATACGTCCTTGGAGATAGTTTTTAGGCAGTTTTTCAGTGTGGTAGCTAGTCAGGCAGGTTTAAATAACCTATAATATCACTTCGATGTTTTCTTTGGCGAAGCTTTATTATTGTAACTAAAACCACAGCGGCGCAATTTAAAATCGAGGGCATCTTTCTAACCGTAACTTGATACATTCTTAAGCAAGATCTTCTTTTATTGAAGCACCACATAGTGACTGCACCATGCCTGATGTTAAGCATAGTATAATCCAAAAACATCAGCAACCACCGAGAGACAGATTATCCATCGCCGGTTGCCGCTGTCATGCCGGCCATAATGACGAAAGTCACCCGGTACTGGATATGCACAGGCTGATCCCGAAACGCGACGCGCAGAAGCGAGTCACTATGACGGGCATTTTCGCCATATACATGGTGGTTTCGACCCAGTCAGGCTGTAAAACCCTACCAACCCGCTTTCGCCATTGCCTCGTACATTATTCAGCAGGGTGCACTACGTGCAGGTGAGGTTGGCTTGGGTGTCTCAAGTCTTAAGATGTTACTCGACACCCCTTACACCCCAAAAGATATTTTAAGAACATGTAAAATTCTTGTCGCCGCTAAACTATCCTAAAAAAAGCACTTTGATATAAATCTATGCCCAGCGAGACATTTTACTACGGTACGGGTTTTATGGCAGAACTCGACACAATTTCCGCAAAGAGGTTTTATTAGTTTCGTCCAGCTAAACTGGGATGAAAGAGTTCTTTATCTTTAAATAGTAGATGCTCGCGACTTCTGTCTATATTTCTACATGTAACATATAATAAAAGCGTAATGTGACGAACTTTTGTTTTGTTTATTGTTGTATCCGATACGAAATATCAATAAGAGTTGTTGAGGTATGTATGCTTGGTACACATATATGTTTCAAAAACTCATATACGTATGAATAGTTAGCTGAGGTTAGCTCAAATAGGTCGCGAATTGCACATATCAGGCAACAGCCCAAGCCGAAGTGTGCCGTGCACCCTTGAGCTAGTTGTCAAATAAAATCGGCTAAGTGCCTTATGCGCTTGCCTTAGTAGTCTGGTGAAGCTGTTAAGACTTGCTGGGTGAATAGCGTAGTCAGATCGAAAACAAAAGTGACGAAATTTGTACATAAAATATTTTAGAGAAAAAATACTCTGATGGGATCGGGATGAAAGAACGCATTTCCATTGTTTTTAAAAATGTTGTTCGTCCATTGTTCGATCTGTCTGTCTGTTGCTTGTATGGGATTCACGCAAAAACTTCTGGATCAATTTTGACGAAATTTGGTATGGCTATGTATACTAATCTTATAAAGTGTTAAAGATTGTATCTTTGTGACGTTGTAGGGGATAATCTCAGGAACTACTGGACCGATAAAATAAAATCAATTTTGTATAGTTTAATTATCGAGGAAAATTATAGGCTATATATCACCACGCTAAGACCAATAGGAGCGGAGCACTTATGAAAAATGTATCATGATCAGGTTTTTTCCTCTTGAGAGCTTTCGCTACGTGTTAGAGATAGCCCAAAGTAACTATTACTACGCGGACAAAGTCGCGGGCAGGGGCTAGTGGTTTATACACCGGTGTTAATATATGTTTATATGTATACAAAAGTTAATACATTTACGCGAGAACTCCTGGACGCATTTTGAAGAAATCTAATATTCATTTGAAATCCGATTTTAATACACATTACAATCCTATGATTTTATTAATCACACTTTTTTTAATTGCAATTTCACGTGGACGTATTCGCGAGCATAGCGAGTATTTATATAAATTACTAGCTATTTCTCGGGACTTCAATGAATTTTGGGATTAAAACCATACATTGTTTTTGGTATGCCCTTTTCTATATAATGTGTATACAACATTTCATTACATTGAATTGTATACTTAAGACGTCGAAGAGTTACCGATCCTCCCGATGAAATACCTGCAGTGAACGATCAGTACCAACTTGAATCTCCAACCAGAGTATGTTCACGCCTACGCCCGTGTAACCACAGATTACGCCGCTATAGTCTGGAGGTAAATTTCGCTCCCGCACACTAGTTTAGGCTTTCCTCGACAGCGGCTCAAACCTAGGTCCGTTCCGTCGGCGTGGAGCCATTGAGTATGCTCCTCGAGCGAACACAGTGACAAAAAATCTTACATCACTGCAATAACATTACATATATCACCTCCACACACGTGCACATACACATACTTACACATGAAAGTGGAAGGGTTTTTCCCTTATCGGACTGAATTCTTTCAGAAAACAATATCCGACACAAAATACATATAAGAGTTATTGAGGTATGTGTACTTGGTACACATATATATCTCAATAACAGATATAAGTATGAATATGTAGCTTAGCTTAGATAGCGAATTGCATGAACTAGGCTACAGCCCAGGCCGAGGTCAGCCGTGCATCCTTTAGCTAGTTGTCAAAATAAAATCGTCCGAGTATCTTAAGCGCTCGCCTTAGTAGTCCGGTGTAGCTGTTAAGGCCTTGCTAGGCCAATAACGTAGTTAATTCGAGAGCAAAAATGTCGAAGAGTGAGTGCCTTATAAAGTTTTCATTTCAAAACGAATTTGTTAAATACAGGGTCACCTCCATTGAGTTTAATGCCTGTATCAAAGTAATCGATAACCGCAATAATTGACAGAGGTTTATTATTGTTTGTGACGGAATGATAAATCGTTTCTGCAGAACAAAACAGAGTTTTTCTCGTTCTAACATTACGATCACAGATTAGTAGACGTCTTTTTTAACAAGCCATTAAAAATATTCTGATAAATTGTTGAATTGTTAAACAGCACATTGTTTCTGTACCTTAAATAAAAGTAACCGGTAAAATGAGCTATATCATACCGAAAGAATTTTTTCAAATCGGACCCGTAGTTCCTGAGATTACCCCCTACAACGTCATAAACTCACAAACTTTACCTCTTTATAATATTTGTATAGACTGAATTGGAGTAAGCACTCATATAATCTCTTGCTTGTTAATTTTTATAACAAGCTTTTATTTAGCTTGCTATGTTTGTCAGATTGTTTATGTCAAATCTTGCAAGTTGAATTTAACACCAGTTCGTTTAAACGTATGACAATTTTGCATATTTGCTCAAGGCTATAAACGAAGCTGAAATAAAAACAAAATTGCGAATTATAAAATGGCCGCCGTAAATTTTGCTAATAAATCCGAATATCGAAGTTTTGGGCGGGATTTTAGTCTGTCATGTAGTGGTGTATTTTATTCATAATCCTGTGTTATTTGACTCTATATTTTGTAAATTTGGTGGTGTTTTACGTAACATAGTTAGTTTATTGTGCATAACTGAATTGAATGGAAAATAATATCACGGAGCATGAAGTTCTGAGATGCAACAAAAACTTTCTGGAAGGTTCTAGCAAGGGATCCACCATCTTGTTAGAATATTGATTCACTATTGAAGTGATCGTACCACGTTTGTAATATTATTGACTACGTGACAATGACAGTAATGACAGATTGATTGCCAAAAATAAAGTTTAAAAAAAAACGACTAATCTTAATATAAAAGCTTCTGTTTAAAAATATATTGGATTATAGTGGATTATACGCTGCTCGGGTTTCGTATGATTTCATTAAATTACAATAAAGATAACGAGTGCCTCAAAACTTTACAATAACGTATATTAAACTTTGTAAGACTCTACTTGTGTTCAGAGAAATCACTTCAAAGCGTTCAAGTTTATAATAAAAATACTTGAATTTATAATCAAAGACAATTTAATTAATATGCTTCCAAAATTATTAATTTATCCTTGAACCTTCTCCCATATTAATTATTTACATGGAAACAGGGGTTTTCTGTGTGTATGGAATAAGGCTATGTCGCCAATAAGAGCGATAATCTATACTAGCTTCCAGCCCTTATTTTAACATGGAGAGATCCCTAACAGATACCCATCCTGTGGGGCAGCTGAGGATGGGTTATGTCCGATTTGCACGAACTAAAACCCCATAGTTTCTGCATACACCTTATTGGCGGGGAAGCAGGGACTGCCAACTGGCACTGCGTCTGTCATCCGAAAGGTGTGGGCCCTCTAAGATGCCCTGACTGCGGTCAGTGCGGGACTGCAGGAGTGGGTGTTAGAACCCCCCCCCCCTTGCCGAACTGTGGGAGTCGCATCGGCACAATGCGCCTCAACCATATGGACCTGTGCAGTTTAAACTACCAGGGCGACGGACATGCCCGTGTCCATCGACCCCAGACCCCATCTACGACAGCCGAAGGTCATCCCCTACCCATCGCCGCTGTGTGGTTCGTCGACCGCGGGAGGGGTGCCTAGTAATTCACTCCCTCTTCTGCTCCGCCGCCTCCTATTGCAAGCATGACTGTCTCGCAATAGCAGAAGACGGAGAGCCATCTTACTTACGACGATCGGGAGATCCGGGCCAATGGCCGTGACCAGCTCGCGGCGTGGCACATCCCAGGCGGTACATTATCTCATCCGCGCAACCACAGTGATGGTACCCTGGAGTCGGCTCCCGGCCAATGCGACACAGATGGCGCCCGAAGCAGCCATGCCCCGAAAGCACCTGTGTCAGCTGGAAGCTCAGGGTGCCATGCCACCTGGTGAGCCATTCGACCATGACTGTTCGAAGAGCCTTGTAACAATTACAACGCCCCAGGTGGATCGCTCAAGTCATCGAGACCACGCTTCCTCTACTAGGACCTGGTGAAGCTGGGACCTTAGCGTCGCTATTTCTCGAGGTGCTAGACGTTACCCCCGCTCCAGCACCTCCACGCGTTGACTCATTACTGCTAAAGTACCCTACTTTATTATAAAGCATATCTTAGAGTAACATTTAGTCTTGATTTCATTAAAATCAGTCCACTATATCAAAAGTTATTGTAATTTTAATGAGGACGCGAGTACGAGAGAAAAGTAGATAAGTAAATGGACTTAATATATTCAAATGCCTTTATTAGCCGCTGTTTTTTTACCTTCGTTTCCACAGTACAGTATAAGAGTAGTGTTTAAAAAGATAAAAAATATATCCTAGTTGTGATCATTAAAAATAAACACGGCACAAAAGTCTAAACAGTTAAATATAGTTTTGAATAGAGGCCATACTTCGCAAATAAAGTGCTGTGAAACAAAAGTCCGCTAGGGGGCGCCTGTGACGTGAGAGATATGAATACGTCACACCCGTGGAGGGTGAGCAATAGAAATGAATTGAAATATAGTCGACAGGTACGATTTATTATCAGCAGAAATGTTTTTATTTCATAGACTAGCTTCTAACCGCAATTCGTTCGCGTGGAATGGTTACTTTAGGTCAACGCTAACTCGCAGCGGAAATTCTCAGAAGAAACAAAAAAGATTTTGAAACATTCTTTATTGGTGTTCCGTTACTATTGGTCCTAGCGCGATGATATATAACCTATAGTCTTCTTTGATATATGAGCTATCTAACATTGAAAGAATTTTTAAAATCAAATCAATAGTTCCTGAGGTTAGTACGTTCAACCTACTAAAGAAACATACCCTCCAGATTTATATATATATTTCTTAATATAGATTACTTACTCTTCTCTCGTATTTAACTCCAGTTGTCTTTTCAAATTACAATAAATTTTGATAGAGGGGACCGATATTAATTAAACAAAAAATTAGTTACTCCTGAGGGTATGATTTATGATTTTCTTCATGAGGTTTTATTGTGAACCTAGTGCTTTAGCAGTGATACGATTTCATAAAAAATAATTGAAATGTATTCTATTACTAATACCTAAACACCTGCAAATTTTTTTTAGCTGGGTTGCGTGATTTTTGGTAGGAGAAAAACAACTTATGGGTTCGCATTACCGATGACCTCGACATGCTCATGACGTATTGTGCTTGGTCCAGACTAGCGACGCGTAATATAATTCATTTTATATTAACACTAGCGGTCCCGGCGGACGTTGTCCTGCTTTGATAATAAAAGAAAATCCTTAAAACCTATCGCAGTACCACCTACCGGGTCCATTTGTGAATCTAAACCATTTTCGGATCCACTGGAAATTTCATTCTGTTAACTGGAAACCATTTAATCAAAATCGGTCCAGCCGTTTAGGAGGAATTCAGTGATGTACACGTATAGAAGAAATTTATATATAAATATTTGTATTGAGCTTATTTAGACCAAAAATGTACGACTGATGATTTCTTAATTGATAAACTATATAAAAATATATATTAATTACTCCGAGTAGGTTATCAGTAGATGTGAAAATCAGTCTAATGATAATAATTTAAATTTACTAATTTAAAAAATTATGTAATTTAGACTAGAATTAATTAAGAAATTCAAAATAAAAAACAGGTATACCATTGTATTGAATTTTCACTGCTGTCGACTGTCTTTACGACTGCATTGAGTTTAAAAAAAAAATTGGTAACTAGCTTCTGTCCGCGTGGAATACTTACTTTCGGCTAACGCTAATACGCAGCGGAAGCATTCAAGAGGAAAAAATCCCGATTTTCAAATATTCTTCATTGGTGTTCCGCTCTTATTGGTCTTAGCGTAATTGCCTATAACCTTTCTCGATAAATGAGGTATATAACAATGAAAGAATTTTTCAAATCGGATCAGTAGTTCCTGAGATTACCCCCTACAACGTCACAAACTCACAAACTTTACCTCCTTATAATATTCGTATAGATATATGCAGATTAAAGGTAAATAAAATGATTTTTAACTGCATATCTTTTCGATGAGTATTTCAGAAGACATCATAGATTAAAAATTACGGCTAAGACAAAATCTGTTTTCATACTTTAGTACCTTGTACCTAGTTGGGGCGAGTTACTAGTTATGTATTTCTTAGGACGAAGATGGAATGGCGTCCAAACAGAAGTATTACGTCATCCATAGTGACGTCACATTACATTTCGATCGATCAATCCGTAACCATGGTGTCGAGTTTTTGGCGGGATCTTGGAATGTCATTTAGTTTGTAATTATATTGTATTCATAATCTTGTGTTAATTGACTCTATTTTATAATATTGATGGTGTTTCACGTAATAAAGTTTGGCTATTGTGTACGAATGAAGTGGATAAGAAATAATAATATGAATACTTACTACAAAAACTGATTGAAAAGTTCTAACAAGCGGGCCACCATTTTATTAGAACATCTAAATGATAGCAAGAAACTTGTAATATAACCTACTTCACTACAGTAACCTACAACAGAATAGTTGCCAAGATTAAAATAATTAAAAAAACCATGACTTCATACTTTTATATTGACGCCATGTTATCTCCGCTCCGACATACATACTACCATCAACCTGTATATGTAATTAAAACATTTGCGAATCAAAAACAAATTCCATGCCTCACTTGTTATGCGGACGGTACGCTATGACGTCACAACCGGTGTCTCGGTTTATTCCGGTTGAATATTTCAGGCCGTAATTACAGCCTCTTTTCAGGCATTCACGGCCGCGACCGGCCTTAATTTGCGGTCTCTGGGTCGTTTCACACTGCTACAGTTTTATGGAGACAGTAAAGCCAATTTACACACTTTAGTTTTATTCTATATGTAATATGAAACTGAATAGTTACATTAAAAGCATTTTTTGTCGTTTTTCGATTTCTCAGACAATACCTGGGTGACCAGCCTAGCTCGGTTCTTCAAAAAACATTTTTAAATTAAAATAAACTGTTAGGTTAGCCTCACAAAGTTAGCATTTTTTATCAAAAACAAAAATATATATTAAAGAAGATCTCTCTCTTATAATTATAATAATACAATTATTTTTTTAAATTGAAATAAACTCTTAGATTTGCCTAACAAAATTAGCATTTTTTTACCAAGATATCTATTTTGCTGTCACTCGGAATCGAACCGGGGTTACACGGATTTTCGAAGCAAGCAATTTCCACCCGAGTTGTTTTTGTTTTGACAGCGGCGGCGAAATTTACCTTCGTATTCTACATATATTTTTTAATTGCCTGAAAACTCAGTCAAAAAAGTTTTCTATGAATAAAATCTAGCTAGATCGATTTATCGTCCCCGAAACTACCTACATACTAAGATTCACGGAAATAGATGACGCCGTTTCCGAGATCCTGAATATATACAAATATAAAAATATACAAGAATTGCTCGTTTAAAGGTATTAAAGATAGATATATAGATGTTTGTGTACGATAGCGCAATATATGAATATTGTATGTAAAATACACACAGAAATGATAGTACCTTTATACTGCTAAATAATGCAGTTTGTGTAGGTGGTTGAGCCACGCTGAAGCTATTACTGGCTTCAGCATAATTCGGTCGGCTCGCCCCGAGTAATATCACCCGACCCACAGAAACACCTACATGAAATAAAGTGTTTGCTTGTTGCATTCCGTTCGGTCAGTGAGAACGCCAAAGGCCCACCTCTCCTTACTTTCCCCCTCCTCCAACACAGGCTGGCAACGCACTTGCGACTCCCCTGGTGTTGCAAGTATCTATGGACGACGGTGGTCACTTAACATCAGGTGATCCACTTGTTAGTTAGCCCCCTCTGTTATAAAAAAAAGAAAAGCAATTCGTGTGAAATTATGTCCTAACGATTCCAAAATATTCAATAATGCAGAACGTTACTCAAGTTTTTATTTCTGCCGGCACTCCCGTAGTGAAACCCGTTGTTTTTTTATTTGCCAGAGAGAAACGTAAAATATCTATAAAAAGCAACTTTATTTAACAATACTTAGAGATAAAAAAATGATATTATCTAGACATTTCTAGCAGAATTACGTTTTATTATATGTACTGTGTAATTCCGACTTAAGATTCCGGGATTCCTTTGCGAGGAATTCCAAGAGATTTCGGCGACACTTCGCTAATTACATGCACGCGTTATCTTGGAATTTATGATATACGGAATACAAATGAGCTTGAAAATTATGGTAAAACTGTTGCGGCTTTGTTTGATGGAAGGAGATTCACACGGGAATTACTCTACTTTTTCATGTGCATTACTTGTTGGGTGTCTATTACTTTTTAATTGTAATTATAAATTAATTCTTATATTTTTGAAGTGAAAACTGCTTTGAGGAACAAAGAAAAAATTTCGGTTGGAAGCAGTCGTAAGAACGGCCGACAGAAGAGATAACTAGAACAATGGAATAACTGTGTTCATTTTTGAATCAATTATAGTCAAAATTATTTAAATTTCATAATTTTCAAATTTAAATTATTAACATTATTCTACTTTTCACATCTACTGGCACTCGGAGGAATAATTATATACAGTTTACCGATTAATCAAACATATGATGGGCTACACAAGCCTAATACAAAATACCAATATAACATGGACGCATCCCACTATACTACGCGTCGCTAGTCTGATATAAGAGCAATACGTCCCGAGCATGTTGAGGTCATCGGTGACGTGAACACATAAGTTTTCTCCAACCAAAAATCGCTTAACGTGGTTAAAGAAAAGGTTTACTTCAAAAATGTGTACAGAAAAGTCCGGGATATTGTTTTTTATTTTTTATTTTTTGCTAAAGAGCAACTGCAATACCTTTTTTTTATCATGGGAAAATCCCTAACGGATACCCGTCCCGTGGGACAGCTGAGGATGGGTTATGTCGGATTTGCACGGACTAAAACCCCGTGGTGCCTCCATACACCTTTTTGGCGGCGGGGGAGCAGGAACTGCCGACTGGCACTGCATCTGCTCCAAACAACAACAATACCTGGAGTGTCGCTGTTGTGTTGCTAGCCTTGAAGAATGTGTATCAATCCTCTTTTAGAAGGAGGAAAAACTGCGCCAGGTAACCCATTATACGACGTCAGCGTACGCTTAATGAAGGTCCTGGAAAACCTTACAGTTGTGGCTGTTTTATTAGGTTTTAGAGTATGTGGATGAGCTACCGGCCATCGTTAAGAAGTACAAGCTTGGAACGTCGATGAGGGCATTCTTTATCATGAATAAAAATAGTATAGTTTTATATACTCCATTTCATAGCTAAGTTTATCGCTTATCTCGTAATAGATATAAAAAACTAAGATAAGTTAACAAAAACCCAATCCATAAGACCGTAAGTTATAAAAGGTGATACGTTATGTTAAACCCGCAATAGGATATTGTTGGGAATAAAGAGCCACGTAGCTTAGTACTAACTTTTGTTAGAAAAGCTATTTGTTGAATCGTTTCTAATATAACAACACAAGGTGGTAATAGGTGCCTTTGAGCTGTATTTGAAGCGTAAATTTTTTTAGGCGTGTTGAATAGTGAGGTAAAGTGAACCGTCACGTTTTTTTCGGTGTCGTCGTTTCGTATATATTTGGTTCCAGTACTAATTAACCATGTTAATTCTCCGATGAGAAAAATGTCATTGCAATAATTACATTTTATTATCACTAGCTCTGCCCGTGACACCGGCCGTGTTGATCCTAATGCAAAAAAAAAAATCAGCAACTAATATTATATGAATGTATTAAGTCAAATTACTTATTTACTTATCTCTCGTACTTAAGTCGCGTCGTCATTAAAATTACAATAACTTTTGATAGAGTGCCTCGATTTTAATGAAATCAAAACTCACCGTTACTCGAGAACATGGTTTGTAATTTTCTTGGTGAGGTTTTATCGTGACCGCAGTACTTTAGCAGTGATGCGTGTTCATATGAACAGACACACAGAGATTTCTAAAAATGATTCAAATATATTTTATTACGTTTTAACCTGTGCCTGCGAATAGATACTTTGGGCTAACGGTAACACACAGCGGGAGCTCTCAAGATGAAAAAAAAAAATGATCTGTATACATTCTTCATTGGTGCTCCGCTCCTATTTGTCTTAGCGTGATAATATATAGCCTATAACCTTCCTCTATAAATGAGCTATATATAACACTGGCAGATTTTTTTAATCCGGACCAGTAGTTTCTGAGATTACCCCCTATAACGTCACAAACTCACAAACTTTACCTCTTTATAATATCAACATAGATTACGCCATATATGTATTTTGCTTGTCAACCCCAGTAAGGAGTCTTAACATCCCGCTGGCTTATCCGTGTAACAAGATTTATCTTCACGCTTATTTAGATACGCGATAAGCAAAGGTATTATTGTTGGGTGTGCTTTGTATTGCACTCGTTCTGGTTATTTATTTTGTGATATATATTTTAACTTAACTTATAGTTTACACTTGGTTCTTCTAAAAGTAATTATCATTGTCCTTTTTTTTCTAAATATCATAAGAGGCAAAAGAAGAAGAGGGTCACCTGATGGTAGATGATCATCGCCGTGCATAGACACTAGCGACACCAGCGGAGTCGAAAGTGTGTTATCAGCCTGTGTTTCGGGGGGAATGAGGAAAGGGTAGGTGAGGTAGGTTTCCGACGTTCTCACTGACTGAACGAAACGTAACAATGCAAATATCGTTACTTCACGTCGGTTTTCTGCGAGAGGGTGGTAATACCCCAGGCGAACCGACGCATTCATGTTCAAACCAACAATAGCTTCAGTGTGTCTCTATCACATATATACATATCTTAATTTATACTAATGTTATAAAGCTGGAGAGTTTGTATGTTTGGTTGCAGAAGCTGATCTCAGGAAGTACTGATCCGATTAGCAAAATTATTGCCATGTTAAATAGCTTATTTATTGAGGAAGATTGTAGACTATATATAATCACCCTAAGACCAATAGAGGCGGAGCACCAATGAAGAATGTTTAAAAATCTTTTTTTCCGTTTGAGAGCTTCCGCTGCTTGTTAGCGTTAGCCCAGAGTAACTATTCCACGCGGACGAACTCGTGGGGAGAAGCTAGTTTAATATGAATTCCTTAATACGATACTACGACTTTCATAGGTACTTCATGATTGTCGATGTTTATTTTTTGGTGTAGAGAAGTGGGAGAAGCGGTGTGGTGCGCATACTTAGGCAATGTGACAATACAAAATCGCAGGTATCAGCTATGCTAACTAATATTATAAATGTCAATAAGAGTCTGTTTGTTCGTCTGTTATGCTTTTTTGCTCTTACTATTGAACTGATCATTATTTAATTTTTGAAACACATTCTCAGGCATACAGAAAAGGACACAAGGATAGCTTTTATAAAAAAAAAAACTGTACCAAGAGATAGGTCATAATTACATTAACGATGCCATTTTCTAAACGTCATAGTTAAAATCAAAGTACCTGGGCGACCGAGCCTAGCTCGGTTCTTTAAAAAACATTTTAAATGAAAATAAACTGTTAGGTTTGCCTCATAAAATATTTTTTTTACAAAAAAACAAAAAATACAAATTAAAAAAACATATCTCTTCTGCTGTCACTCGGATTCGAACTGGGGTTAGACGGATTTTCGGAGCAACCGATTAAAATTGAGCTATTTTTGTTTTGACAGCACCGGCGAAATTTACCTTTATATCCTAGCTATATTTTTTCACTGCCTGAAAACTCAGTTAATAAAGTTCTCTATGGATAAAATCTAGCTAGATCGATTTATCGTCCCCGAAACCACCTACATGCTAAGTTTCAAGGAAATGGATAACACCGTTTCCGAGATCCTGAATATATACAAATATAAAAATATACAAGAATTGCTCGTTTAAAGGTATTAGATAGATTTACAAATGAAGGGTTAAAGAGACAAAACTGGCTAAGTCAAATTTACAAAAGTTTACAGGAGATTAAATTTAAATTTTTCAGGCATTTTATGGTGGACTTTTTTATATTAAAATCACATAACATCACCTGATGTTATGTGATCACCACTCTCCATAGACACCAGCAACACCAGAGGTGTCGTAAGTGCATCGCCAGCCTGTGTTGATGGGGAAGCAAGAGTGAAGGACAGGGGAAGGTGTGCCTCCGGCGTTCTTATTGACCAAACGAAACGCAACAATGCAAGCACTATTTACGTCATGTGGGTGTTTCTGTGTGTCGGATGGTAGTACTGAGGGCGAGCCGACTCATTCGTGCTGAAACCAATTTAGCTTCAGCGTGCCTCTACCTCCAATAAAATATACAAATACATTGCAATTAATGATTTTGAAAGCTAATAATGTATGTTACATGTATTAGAAATTATTTACTCTATAAAATATGCCTAATAATAACATTAATCGACGTGATCAAGGAATGGACTTACTTATTCACTATTAAAAAAGAAATATAACAACAAAATATTGTGAGCCGTCACGGGACGCCTAGCAGATGTGAAACATCGAAATTTGTAACATTAAACAAACTGTATACACTATAGGTATGCGAGCTCAGTGCGGCATCGCGTCGCCATGCTAACAATCAGGTTTACCCCTATAGATCATTCACAACAAAAAGATGTGACACAAAGTGTTTACACTTGTTTTATATAGTCATAATAGCAGGCCCGGCAGACCTTGCCCCGCCATGATGATAAAGAACCTTGACGAATTACATACCTAAACCTTCTCGTAAATTACTATATCTACTGCTAAAAACCGCATGAAAATCTGTTCAGTAATTTTTGAGTTTATCGCAAATAGACAGACAGACAGACGTGGCAAAGAGCTTAGTTTTATACTCTGAAATGTTTTATTTCTGTTGCTATAAACTAAAAAAAATAATTGAAAAAATGTTCTTAGCCAGTTTTCCCTTTCGCCCTTTAAATATTTTTTGCAGTACAAAATATTATCTACACTTCTAAACAATATTCTACTGAATACTAAAAATTAAATTTAACATGAACAGTGTCTCAGACACTTTACTACGTTATACAATACTTTTGGCATTGTTCTACTCGTATTTTGGCAACTAGAATTGTTGCGTCATTTATCATTATACATCTTAACGTGTATTAAGAACGTCTTTCTGTTTTTTTTTTTTAATTTGTTCTATTCTGCAGGCTCTTGGGATCCACGCTTTTTTTTGCTTACATGTTGTATTTTGTATACGTAAAAATCGTATCCGTGAGCATATTTTTTTTTTATTTTTATTTGTAATTTATTAAATATTAACTGTTCGATTATTATTAACTCTTTTTGGTTTAATGACGTTATTGTTTTATAGCGCTTGCATTTCCATTCTTTATGGCCATTTTTAGGTTGTAATCCACAATATCCCGTGCCGGAGCGTCCACGGCCCGACGAATGAACCTACTTATCGCGTCGTCAGTCACATATGTAGACATATATAGACATATATAGACACAGGTGTCGGTGTGCCTAGATATTTTATGTCTTTCTGTTAGTTGATTTTTGAAGGCAAACAATTCTAAGTTTCAGGAATTCGGTATTTTAACTCTGCCCTTCCAATATACTCTTGATAATTTGATGTAAGTCCGCAAAAACTTAGATAATTTCCATTTAATAAAAGACCGACATAGTATAAAAACTAGAAACAATAACAGACTGGACACTCCATGTTTCAGTCTCACTAAGACCAGTAACAGTTTGTTAGGGAATAGTGTTAATTTTTATAACAAAGTCTCAAAACACATTACCGATTTGCCAGGTAGTAAGTTCAAGTGATATGACTAGCGGGTCTTAGTAAGTAAAGGCTTTTTTTTTTTTTTCGAATTGACTATGCTATTGACCTAGCAAGGTCTTAACAGCTTCACCGGACTACTAAAGCGAGCGCTTAAGGCACTCAGCCGATTTTATATTGGCAACCAGCTCAAGGGAGCACGGCACACCTCGGCTTGGCTGTTGCCCGTTGCATACAAATTCGCGACCTATCTTAGCTAACCTAGCTAACTATTCCTATATGTTTGAGTTGTTGAAACGTATATGAGTACCAAGCATATCCGCCTCAACAACTCTTCCATATATTTTTGTCGGATAAATTGAGAGTTTTTCAGTTCGATAAGGGAAAAAAATTTAACAAAAATAACCCTTCCACCAAGATGTGTAGCGTGTAGGCGTGCACGTGTGTGGAGGTGATCGTGTAGTGTTGTAGCAGTGATGTATGGGTGTGTCACCGTATCGCGCAAGCAACGCACTCAAGGGCTCCCTACCGAGGGATCGAACCTAGGCTTGGGCCGCTGCCGTGGGAGGCCTAATCGGGTGTAAGTAAAGGCTATTACAGTGTGAATCAATATGTGAACGATGACGATGTCTGGAAGTGAGGTCTCTCTCTGTGCATCCGCCAAAAACGTATGTAATGTTTTCAATGTTCAGATCGAGTTTGTTGCCGATTCTTCTCGATGTGTGCTTTCAGCATGAATGGGTCGGCTCGACCGGGGTAGTACCACCCTCTCACAGAAAACCGACGTGAAGTAACAGTGCTTGCATTGTTGCGTTGCGTTCGGTTAGTGAGAGCACCGGAAGTTCACCTCCTCATTCCCCTCTGCTTTCCCCTAAAACCTTTCCAACGCACTTGGAACTTCCCTGTTGTTAGTGTCTCTGGACGGCGGTGATCACTTAACATCAGGTAACCTGTCCGTTTGCCTGCTATATTTTTTTATAAAAACAAAACCTACCTCATTAATCACTTTATCCAAAGAAGAAAACCACATGAAATTGGTTTCAGTACTTTTTGAGTTTGTCGCGAACAGACAGACAGATACAGTAGGGACTATTTTATACTATGTAATGATTTTTAAGCCGAACGTCACGTGACGGAGTGAGCAGTTTCGGCAAATATTACGTTTTTTTTTTGGCAAAAATTGTGTGAAAATACAAATAGCGTTAGACAGTTCGAATAAAAACAATCCTAACCGATATTATAAAATAAAAATTGAATTTCATAATTAAACTTTTCCTCTAAACTATTCGACAAATTATTATGAAATTTTGCACACGAATTACCAGAATTACAAAAAAGAATATAGAGCTTATCCATTAAATTCCATTCATAAAGCCGCAGGAAAAATCTAGTACATCATAGTAGGCAAACGGACAGGTGGGTCACTTGATGTTAAGAGATCATCGCCGTCCAGAAATACCAGCAATATCAGAGGAGTTGCAAGTATGTTGCCAGCCTGTGATGTCGGCGAAAGGAGAAAGGGAGATTGGCCTCTGGCGTTCTCACTGACCGAACTGTTATACCTGTACAATGTACCCTATATTGCGGATCCCGCTACCTTTCCCGCCTACTCATCATTTCTATTCACTATATACCTCAGTCACTCCTCCTCTCAGTCAGTCTCATCCTGAACTTCAAACCTGACGGTTATCCATTGTAAAATTAAGTCATTTTATTTTAAATTCCTTTTTAAAAAGTGATTTTTAAAGTTCCGTATAACAGAACGAAACGCAACAATGCAAGCACTGTTATTTCACTTCTGTGTTTCTGTGTGTCGGGTGGAACTACCCCGGGCGAGCCGACCCATTCATGCTGAAATCAGTAACAGCTTCAGCGTGGCTCTACCGCCTACGAGTTAATTGGTAGAAAACTCTCCGCTAACTGTTAAACATGGTCAGGTACAACAATAAACGGATGTTATGCATACCAAGCCGCTGGTAAAGCTTGTCTATTGTGTTACATATGCGTATAACATATGACCTTTAAAAGGTGACATTGTCACTTTGTAAACAAATCCTATTTGATGAACAAAGAAAAAATATGCTTATATTAATATTAAACGAAGCATCTAGTTAAAATATGTGTTAATAAATATTCGGCTATGTTTCAGTGAATTTCACCAAATAATATGTGTATGAATAAGCAAAGATACAGTAGTAACACTTTCCTTGTGGGTCTGTCGACCATTTTTTTGTATAATAGTTATTTTAATAATTAATATTCGAGCAGAGCTTCGCCTTACAACAACTTCCATACAGAAGTGCCCGTAGATCTACAACCTAGGGGTGTAAGGGGTGTCGAGTAACATCTTAAGACTTGAGACACCCAAGCCAACCTCACCTACACGTGGTGCACCCTGCTGATCAACGAACGAGGCAATGGCGATAGCGGGGTGGTAGGGTCTTACAGCCCGACTGGGTCGCAACCACCATGTATATGGCGAAAAAGCCCGTCATAGTAACTCGCTTCTACGTTTCGCGTTTCGGGATCAGCCTGTGCATATCCAGTACCGGGTGACTTACGTCATTATAGCCGGCATGACAGCGGCGACCGGCGATGGATAATCTGTCTATCGGTGGTTGCCGATGTTTTTGGATTGTACTATGCTTAACATCAGGCATAGTACAGTCACTTTGTCGTGCTTCAATAAAAAAAACCTCTTGGTCTTATATGTAACAAACTGTGGAAGTCTAAGCAATTACTATTTACTCAAGTTTCCCCAAAAATAATTTAGTAACACAAAAATAATAATAACGGTCAACTTATCTATCTTTTTTTTTTTTTTTTCGAAATGTCTACGCTATTGACCCAGCAAGGTCTTAACAGCTTCACCGGACTACCTCAACTTATCTATCTAATATCTATGTAACCTTAGTTCGAATCCGAGCGAGAGCACAGAAAGATATCTTTTTCCATATATATATTTTTTTGTTTAATTTAAAAATATTTTTTAAAGAACCCAGCTAAGCTCGGTCACCCAGGTATTTATTATTTAAGTAATACATTAATTATATATTTTGGTGTGTGGTATATAAGTTTACTCCAATTGAGTAACTGCTTCTGCTGACTACTGAAAGGCTCTCCATTAGGTTATTGAATTAAAAGGAGCAATTATTACCTTGCGTTACTTTAATCTCCGTGTTCCTCTACTCGTATCTACGACCTTTCGTGCGGGGCAGCGCGCGGTGTCTAGTTCGTCGCTCATATTCCGCGCTCTTATATAATTATTTGCTTACCATGCACTCTGCCTTCCATGCCTATATTGTGTCCCTCCATATATAATTGTTCTGGTCGTCCTATATTTCAGGCTTAGCGAAATCAGTAATAGCTTTTTAGGTTTTACAATAAAGTCCCAAAACATGTTACCGATTTGCCGGACTGCAGATTTAAGCGCCAAATCAAGCGGATTTTCTTGTTAAACGGATATTATAGAGTGGATCAGTATGTGAATGATGGTGATGTCTGGAATTGACTCCTCTCTGTGCATCCACTAAAAGCTATTGTATGATGTATTGGAAATGTATGTTAAAAAAATGTACCCGATCGAGTTTCTTGGTGGTTCTTCTCGATGACTGGGTTGTTCGTCCAAACCGGTGGAAGTTTTGACATTCATACGTGCCTTATTAGGGCCTAAAAAAGGAGTGGAAGTTTTTTTTTTAATTTGTTAAGAGTAATAAACAATTGTATTCGAAAATGTATGTAAGCCTGTTACATAAGAAAAGCATAATTCTTAATGAACAATCCGCTCCGCTGTCAACAGAATAAATATAGATACAATTTTAGGACAAATAAAACAAACAAATGGTAGTCAGATATCAAAATTAAACTGAAAATATATTTTAATAATATGAACCTACTACAGTTCTAGTAAAATACGAGCATTCTTATTATACGACAGTTGAAAGCTTAATACCAAATTAAAATATAGCTTTAATTCGAGTAACGATACTCCGTTTTATGGCTTTTTAAAAAATGGCCTTCGAGCTGGTAAAGGTTACAAGTTTTATAAAACATTAATTATATTATTTTGTGATTCTAATTTAAATAGACTAATTAGAGTTATATAAATTATTCCAGTAATTATAAGACATCAGTTACAATATGAATATTTTTGAAGTTATACTTCTTTTGGCGCGTTAGAGAAAAGTGATGAGAGTAAATTTTTAGGATTCGCGCGCACACCGTCACGAAAAACCGTCACCCTTTTTTTTACGTGGGGAAATCCCTTATGGATACCCACTCTCCCGGGGGAGAGGGTAGGTTATGTCCGACTCGCACGGACTAAAACCCCACGGTGTACGTCTTCCGCTATGGTTGGGGCGGCACGAGATCTCTATAGACTTCATCGTGCCGCCCCGGCGGTTGGCCCAGCAGCAGAAGTGCCGCCGCCAGGCCTCGTCTTGTAAGGAGACAGCCGGGTTAACACCGGCCGCCTCCTCCGTCCGCCGGACCCGTGCAATGGGAAGATGGAGCCCCCCGACCCATCTTCCCTGGTCCGGTTAAGGTGCCGACACCCTGACGTTAGCTATAGTCAACATTTTATTTCTTTGTATTAAAACTTTCAATGTATTAAATGCCTTTTTTATTGTTAGAGTGGTTTTTAATTTATACTCCTTTTATGGCCCCCTTTGGGAAAAAATTAAGAGAGTAAATTTTTGCGACGGCGTGCACACCTTCACGAAAAACCGACACCGTGAATTTATTACGTTGCTAACACCGTCACGAAAAACCAACACTCTCAAGTTAGTTATAGTTCACATTAGTACACACCCTTTTTTCCTACAAACGTAGAATAAGGCAAAAGGTAAAATTTTTGAAAAGATTTTTATCTTGTTACGCCTAAAAAGTATAACTTCTGACGTGTGTAAATAAGTACACACACATTTTTTTGTATGTATTTTAACTGTTTTTAATTAAAAACTGAATAAATGAACAAATATTACAAATTATATTAAAAAATATTTATGTTTAACTATTGAGTAGTTTATATGTTAGTTTGCTATAAGTAACAAATACATTTTAATTCTTCAAATGGACATTCCAGAACCATAAACAAAATTACTAACAAAAATAAAACGCAAACAAAAAATTAAAGTAAACAATATCTCAAAATATTCCAACGAGATTTCTAACTAAAAAGTATTTGAGGAAAATTTTAGACAATGGGCGAAAAAAATAAAAGCTCAGTTGAAAGTCGCTACGCGCTACGAGAAATCGTAGCGGCTACGCGAATCCGTAGCGACTACGCGCAGCTACGGTGCTACACGAAACTCCAGTGTACTGTCGTATCCCGGCGGCGACACGCGTCTCTTACTATCTCGCTTCGTCTCCTCTCCACCTTGTCTTCTTTATTAACAAAGAAGCAATAATAGAGCAATAAGTGTTATCCTTATATTTGATAAGTGTTTGAAAGTTACCATAAGTGTATAACGTTATATATTTAGGTTTTAATATTGTTTCATTATATAACAGGTTTGTATTATGTATTTAAATACATTTATTATTTATTTTTATATTATTTACCATTCTTTTGAGATTATTTTATATGTTTCAATCTTAATTCGTTGCCCAAAATATGTCTAAACGACTGTTATAAATATAATAGATATGATTTCTTATTTGGAATGGATAAACTCAGAAATACTTGAACGGTTTTAACATCTCATTATCATCGAGCTGTATTTAATTTTCGAAATTTACATTAACGCGAGAGAACCCGCGAGTAAAAGCTAGTGTTTTTTTATATCCCAAACCAAAAAGAAAAACGGTGAATTAGTACATTTTTCACATCTAGGTTATCACTATGTAATCGAATTGGTATAGACAGACAGAGCTTATCATACCTTCATTATGAATGTATTCGATTAAAAAAACGGATTTTACTTAGTAAGTTGGCTTTTTTTAAGTTTTTTTCAGGTACAAAATAAATATAATAACAAATAAAACAGAAAATCGACAGAAAAATGCACTAGAATATCTTAGAGTTTAGTCAAGTAGACACTTAAGTATTCTTAGATTGCCATAAACATTAATATCTTAATTGATATTTATTCCCTATTCGATTTTTGAACATCTGTGATATATCTTAAAAATTCAAGATATGTAGGTGAAATTAACATTGGTGTCCTTCGAAAAGATTCCCTTTCCAATAAAGAAGATTGTCGTAATCAATTCATAAATTACGAAGCTTTGTGGCAATGAAAATTAAAAAAAATACAGTCTAGATGGAAAACCTTATTATTTGTGAAGTTATATAAAAATTAAGGATTTTATTTTATTGATCAATTAGTTATATTTGTTTAAAATAATTATAGTAATTAATTGAACCCTGGCTATATTACAATATTCATCTATACATATTACAATATACATTTGCGATATTCTAATTTTTTTTTCTTTCTCTAATAAATAATCAACAAGTAAAAATTTAGATATAGACGTCAAAACGGAAAAAATAATTCAAAAACCTTCCTTCTCTTTGAATTCGGTTAAAAATTAAAAAAAAAAAAAACAATTTTGCTGGCTGCGCCGTTTCACATAAATTGAACCTTGGAGCGACAAATAGAATAAGCACTCAATCTCACTCAAATAAAAGATGAATACTCTATCCAACCATAGACATTTTAATTAAATTATTCGTGTAAAATTGTAGAAAATTAATTGAATAAATGAAGTAAACTTTGACTATATTCGAATATTTTCAGTATACATTTGCGGCCTTTTACATTCCATCTTAATTATTTTTGTAATAATCGTATTGTAATATTTATAAGTGAAAATTTAGATATTTTCGTTGAAACAGAAAAATAATTCTAAAAGCTTGTGGAAGGGACATGTGACCGGTCGCAACAACCGTGCACTAGGAGATAAATTCATCATTGTGACATTTTTTAGTTTATTGCGTTCTGACGTCAGCCAATCTGTACTCAAGAGTTGAGAGAAATTCGTAAATTTCTCGTAGTCCTATGAAAAATAGTGAAAAAATTACACACGCAATTTATAAAAGTGCGTCACCATTCAGAAAGGATTAAAAAGTGTAAGAAATCTTACTAAATGTTTTGTGTAAAGAAAGATGCATTATACAATATTCAAGAGATAATGGTTAACTCGACCACCCGATTAGGCCTCCCACGGCAGCGGCTCAAGCCTAGGTTCGATCCCTCGGTAGGGAACCCTTGAGTGCGTTGCTTGTGCCATATGGTGACGCACAAATATACATCACTGCTACAACACCACACGATCACCCCCACACACGTGCACGCCTACACGCTTACACATGAAAGTGGAAGGGTTTACTTTTTTCCCTTGTCGAACTGAAAAAATCTCAATTTTCTGATAATAAATATATGGAGGAGTTGTTGAGGCGTGTATGCTTGGTACACATATACGTTTCAACAACTCATACATATATGAATAGTTAGCTAGGTTAGTTAAGATAGGTCGCGATTTTGCATGCAACAGGCAACAGCCAAGCCGAGGTGTGCCGTGCACCCTTGAGCTGGTTGCCAAAATAAAATCGGCTGAGTGCCTTAAGCGCTCGCCTTAGTAGTCCGGTGAAGCTGTTAAGACCCTGCTGGGTCAATAGCGTAGACATTTCGAAAAAAAAAAAAGTTAACTCGACATATAAGTAAAGATTTTAATATCTCTTTGTGTGTCCATTATCTCGATCTATCTATACTATAATAAATCTGTAACAAGGGCAAATCAGTATATTAAATATTTTTCGAAAATTATAATCGGAATGGACTATGCTACCGATATAGAAGCCAAAAATAACCTTTTTACAATTTTTGTCTATCTTCCTGTCTGTCCTTGTGAACACGTATCACTCTGAAAGTACCGAACCAATTTTAACAAAACTTGACACAGTGGTAACTTATATTACAAGGTTACATCTAGGATACTTTTTGTCCCATAATACATAAGGTGTTTAAAAAAAACTTGGAACCGGTAATAACCGATTTGGTGTAGACAAAGTTGCACGGGGAAGCTAGTCGGTAACTAATTTTATAAATTTTGTATAGTGAGTTGCTCTGTTGTTCTGTTTGTTACGTTTTCATGTCTTAACTATTAAGCTGACAATGATTTAGAATACCCAGATAAGTTTTTCGATAAGCTAAATTCACCTCATTGTGAGCGAACCCGCGGTCAAAACTAGTGTTGTTAATTAAACCCTTGATATTTAGAAACTCAAGACACACAGTCTCGAATAAAAGTAGCGCCCAAAACCGGCCCCGAAAACTCTCCAATATATATACGTGGTTATAGTTATGCGATAAACTTATGATTTTGCAAATTCAAACTTTTTTGGATTCATTTAGGAAAAATTACAGCTAATACTAATGAACTAACAAATAAGATAAAAAGTTTTTTTTATATTATGTAGTATATCGCATATATTATTGGGTTAGAAATATAAATTAAACCGTGAAAAACTGTTTTTAGTATATTCTGTCGCTACACTTTAAGGAAATCATTAAATAATCAGCATAAATAAATTGATAGAAAAGTTTACCTTTGTTTTTTTTCAGCCATATTTCTTAGATACTTAGTCTTTATCTTAAAAAACATCTAGATATCATCTTCACTGAGCATAAAGTTTTAAGAAACTACGGTTTTTGAAAGCACTAAATAAGATTATAGAAATCTTTTATCTATACTAATATTATAAAGAGGTAAAGTTTGTGAGTTTGTGACGTTGTAGGGGATAATATTGGGAACTACTGATCCGATTTGAAAAATCCTTTCAGTGTTATATAGCTTACTTATTGAGAAATGTTGTAGCTTATACATCATCACGCTAAGATCAATTGGAGCGGAGTATCAATGAATAATGTTTCGAAATCGGAATTTTTCTGGAGAGCTTCCGCTGCGTGTAGCGTTAGCCCAAAGTAACTATTACTACGTGGACGAAGTCGCAGGAAGGGGCTAGTTTTTTATATAATAATCAACGTAAACAAAATCGCGACTTTCGGCTAATTTGGTATAAAACTGTTATCGTTTAAGCAAGTAATCAGGTCGTTGCATTCTTGAGTTGAAATTAACTCAAGTTGAATCATAATATTAAGCTTAGTTTACATTCTAGCTTAATATGACTTTATTATTGCTACGGTATACATCCTGAGCTTACTTAAGAAATTATACAATGTAACTAGATTCAAGTAAGATATATTTATATAGAATAAGCCGATATAACAATGATGTTAAATTAGTTAAATAAATAAATACAACTACAATAATAGCTGTATATATATATAAACAATCAATAACGCTATATATTATTTGATAACAAAATGGTTATAAACCGTTTTCAATTGACTGTGTAAAAATTGTTACTGTATAAAAATATAGAATGTTTTATTTTAACAATACAAGTTGAATATTTTTGGAGATATTAAATAATCTAAATTAAACTAACGATAAAACGTGACATAAGGTTCAATCAAATTATATATATTACTACCATTTCACTATGATACACGGATCATACGATTTGTTACAAAGATAATTCAGATAACAATCAGCTAATATAACCTCTTTGGTGTGTCTAATTCATGCTAACATCATTTGAAATGTCAAAGTAATATGTACTCTTTGTGATTAAAACAATCCTCTCCGTGATACGTGGCAACTATTTCCGACGTTCGATTTTCGAATGCTACAAAAATAAACAGCAGCCATTTTGTCTGACGACGATATTTGTGCATTCAGCCAATGACAAATATAAATTTAATTATTTACAGACAATAAATACCCATATTATTACGATGATTTAATTATATTTCTTTGGAGAATCCATTTGCAATTATATGTGATATATTAATATTGTTGTTATATGTATTGACATGCGTTGACGGAGTTTTAATTAAATATATATACTATCGCAACGCTACAGATTTGTGATTTTGTTGTTTGAAATTTTCTTTTTACCATATCATATTTTTATATAGTAAAAGACTTGTTCATATATATATAAGTGCTAGCTGTGCCCGCGACTTAGCCCACGTGAAACCTTATGTAAACAAAACAGCTATTAATAAAATCATCTGAATGTATTAAATCCATTTACATATCTACTTTTCTCTCGTACTTAAGTCGCGTCAATACAATAACTTTTGATAGACTAAATCGATTTAATTGAAACAAAAACGATTTTTTTTATTGTAGCTCGGTAAAGTGACTGCACTATGCCTGATGGTAAGCATGGTACAATCCAACAATAATAGCGACCACCTATTGACACACTGTCCATCGCCGGTCGCCACTATCATGCCGGCCTGTAAACAGCTGGATATGCACAGGCTGATCCCGAAACGCGACCCGTAGAAGCGAATCACTATTACGGGCTTTTTTCGCCATATACATGGTGGTTGCGACCCAGTCGGGCTGTAAAACCCTACCACCCCGCTTGCGCCATTGCCTCGTTCGTTATTCAGCAGGGTGCACCACGTGCAGGTGAGGTTGGCTTGGGTGTCTCAAGTCTTATGATGTTATTCGACACCCCTTACATTCCAAAATATTACTCGAAGATATGTTTTATGATTTTCTTGGAGTGGTTTTATCATGAACGTAGTATTTTAGCAGTGATACGTGTTCATCCAAACAGACAAACAGAACGTTGATTGAAATGTTTTTTATTATTTATTTCTAGACAGCTTCAACATTTTTTTTTCACAAATATCTAAAACGTACAGACACATTCGGTGTTATTACAAAAAAGTTAAACACGTTTGAACGCTTGCTTTAAAAAGATCTTTCGGTGAATGGTCGCCGTCTTGCTCTTTTATCTCGCTTTGGTTACACTTGCGAAAAAAGGATAACGCGATCTTACTCCGGACGAGCGCGGTGAACTTCGTACGAAACCTTTTTTAAACCAAGTATTTAACTTTTTTGTAATAACACCGGTTATGTTTATAATGAATTTTAAACCTAAGTAATGTGTTGAGATTCTGCATTGGAGTTTCCAAGTAGTTTCCATTATTAGTTAATTCATAAATAAACTGGCTAATTCCTGATCTTGTAACTTCCAAAATATTTATTAAAAAATTGCATTGAATGCTAATAGTCATATGCTGACAAGTTTAGTGGTTTTGTCATAATTAAACCACGAACTAACTAAACTTTGCTTACATCTTCATATACATCTTCTCTAAATATATAAAAATCCAGTGTCATGATGTTTGTTCGCAATGAACTCCGAAACTACTCAACTGATCTCCATGAAACGTTGGCATTTATGTATAATTTGGTCCAACTTGAGTGATATGATAATTTATATTTCGATTAATGGCTCTAATATTTTCTATATCCCGATTAAATTATTGTAAATGTTGATTATTGTTAAGTTCCATCAGTCTCGAACAGATGGCGCTTTAAACTATTTTGTTTATAGTCAAGTTTGTAGGTGGTAGAACAACGTTGAAGCTGCTGTTGAAACTGAAGCTATTACTGGTTTCAACATTTATGGGTCGGCTTACCATGGTACCACCCTCTCACAGAAACACCCACGTGAAGTAACAATGCTTGTGCATTGTTGCGTTTCGTCTGGTCAGTGAGAGTGCCGGACGGCCATCTCCCTGACCCCCTCCCCATTTCCCTTCCTCTCCCCATCCCTTCCCCTTTCCCTCATACACAGACTGGCAATGCCCCTGCGACTCCCCTGTTGTTGTTAGTGTCTATACGCGGTGGTGATCACTTAACATGAGGTGTCCCATCCGTCCGTTTGCTTCCTTTGATATAAAAAAAAACAAACTTTACCTCTTTATAATATTAGTACAGATTTTGGCCCAACTTAAGAGATATAAAAAAAAAATATATATTTAGACTAGCGCTCCTGGCAGACGTTGACCGGCCTTCATAATAAAAAGAATCCTAAAAGGCGGCCGCCGAGCCACCTACCGGGTCCAATTGTGAATGTAAACCATTCTCGGATCCACCTGAACACTCACAAAAAAATCATCAAAATCGGTCCAGTCGTTCAGTCGTTCAGTGACATACACCTGTACAAAAGAAATTTATATATAAAGATTAATATATAAATAATATATAAATGCTTTTAAAACTTTTAATTCCCAATTAAATAATTGTCAATGTTGATTATTGTTATTAAGTACAAGTTTCATCAGTTTAGAATAGATGGCGCTTTAAATTAATTTGTTGACAGAAAACTATAGGACCGATTGTTATAGATATGTCATAGATGGAGCCACGTTTTAATTTAGTATTTTTTTTTCAATTCCAGTTTGTGCATATGGTGTACTTGTTGTATAAATATTTTTACTACGTAACCTCATTCGTTATGTGTCAAGTTTTTAGGCAGACTCAATATCCCATAATACTTTGTCATATTTTTAATTCTACATGCAATAACTGAGCTACAGCAACTGAAATAGATGAATAAATATATTACTTTGTAGAATATTCTTTGGGATATTTGTAATTATATGAAAATGTAATTATGGTAATATTGTATTGCCCGGGCTTCGGTGTAATCAAGAATCCCATGGGAACTTTATCCCGTTCGTAACATCTTTCTACTGTGGGTTCTTTTATATACCTCAATATAAAAGAATCTCATTTTAATTCATTCGATTAAAAAATAGTCAATGCTGAAAGACAAATTAGACAAACTTTTTGGTCAGTTGTACTTTTTATAAAGCACTTTTTTATACATGTGTTAATTAGGAAAATAAAATACCTAAATTGAATTTGAAGTGATGATGGCTTTATTACATAGTGTAAAACAAAATCCCCTACCGCGTCTGTCTGTTTGTCTGTTTGTTCGTGATAAACTCAAAAACTACTGAAGTGATTTTCATGTTTTTTTTTTTATAGAAGCACGACAAAGTGACTGCACTAAGCCTGATGTTAAGCATAGTACAATCCAAAAACATCGGCAACCACCGAGAGACAGATTATCCATCGCCGGTCGCCGCTGTCATGCCGACCATAATGACGAAAGTCACCCGGTACTGGATATGCACAGGCTGATCCCGAAACGCGACGCGCAGAAGCGAGTCACTATAACGGGCTTTTTCGCCATATGCATGGTGGTTGCGACCCAGTCGGGCTGTAAAATCCTACCACCCTGCATGTGACTTTCACTAGTTGATAAAATGAATCACGAGAAAGGTTTCGATATATAATCTGTCAATTATTATTTTATAACCAGGGGGATAGTAGTTAATATAATTTAACTAATTTCTTCAGTGACTAGTATGTCATGACAAGCAATCATAAATTTATCTCTTGTTCAAAAATACCTCTCAGCGCACCTAAAGAAATTTTTTATCTATCTATACTATTATAAAGCCTAAGAATTTGTTTGGTTGAACTCGCTAATCTCAGGAACTACTTGTGCAATTTGAAAAATTCTTTCAATATTATATAGCTCATTTATCGAAGAAGTTTTTTAGGTGGTAGAGCCACGCTGAAGCTATTATTGGTTTCAGCATGAATGGGTCGGCTCGTCCGGTATAGCCCCACCCTCTCACAGAAAACCGACGTGATGTAACAGTGCTTGCATTGTTACGTTTCGTTCGGTCAGTGAGAACGCCGGAGACCCATCTCCCCTACCCTTCCCTCTCCTCTCTCTTCCCCTTTTCCTTTCTCTTCATTCCCTCAAACACAGGCTGGCAACGCACTTACGACTCCCCTGGGGTTGCTAGTGTCTATGGATGGCGGTGATCACTTAACAACAGGTGACCCGCATGTTCGTTTGCCTCCTATATGATATAAAAAAAAAGAAAGCCCAGGCTGCATATTATAATAGCTATAGGAGCGGAGCACCAATGACGAATGTTGATATGAAACATCTATAGGCGGAGGGTAAACCTAATTGTTAGCGTGGCGACGCAAAACAGGACCATTGTACTATTAACGAAATACTTAAAAACATTTGTAACTCTATTTGTGTAAACATAATATTCTAATTGTTTTGTCAGCCACTCGTTCCACTAGCATTACGCGGCACGCGTCGGCGACCTTTGATAAATGCCGCCAAAAGCACTGCGCCTAGATAAATTTTTGTATTTATTTGTTACTAGCCTCTGCCCGCGACTTCGTTCGCGTTCTCAAAAGGAAAGAACATCCCGATTTTAAAACATTTTTCATCTGTGATCCGCTCCTATTGGTCTTAGCGTGATGATATATAGCCTATAACCATTCTCGGTGAATGAGCTATATAACACTGAAAGAGTTATTCAAATCGGACCAGTAGTTCCTGAGATTACCCCCTACAACGTCACAATTCACAACGTCACAAACTCACAAACTTTACCTCTTTATAATATTAGTATAGATATTTCAATTTGATTAAAAGTTAATATTTATGTAATAAAATAAATAAGCAGTCATTTTAGAATAAATTTGTAATGCTTTATCTTTTCATTATGCCACAGCTGATTCCTGTCGTAATCTTCCTTTATGCATATAACTTAAACAAACCAGTTTCGATGTTTCACATCTGCCAGGCGTTCCGTGAAGGCTCAATTTTTTTCAAAATCGTTTTTTTTTCTTTTGAGAGCTTCCGTTGCGTGTGCTGCGTAAACGGTAACTATACCATGTGAATAAACGCGAGGGTAGAAGCTAGTTATAAATAATAATATAATTATCCGGGATCATAACCTTCTATTTCTTACAAGGGACACAGTTAAGGGTTTAAGTTGGCAGTTAACGTAACTTAGATAACTCGTATCACTTATTCAAAGTTCAATTTAAACATAACTTCATAGCGTCCTTAAGTTAAACATGAATTTGGATTGCATTCGCTTCATGCAAGAAAACATATAGGTGGTTATATTTTCTTCTCGACGGATGTTTTTAGATGATACTAGTTTCTTGCCCCAGTTTTGCACGGCTGTGATGAAGAAAATTAGATCAAATCTTCATTTACACTACAACTATTTTTTTTCAACCAATTTTCTAGATTATTAGTACCCTTATCGAGTTAAGTTAGGTCTTTTGTAGACCTTTATTGCGTATCATTCAATTACTCGGTAAATATATTATACCACAAGTACACGTTTTACTGTTATTTTATATTATATTATATACTGTTTACGAAATTAAAATAGCAATTTAATATTATTGTCTCAAAAGACATTAAAAAAGTGTGTGTGTACTTATATACACGCGATAGAAGTTATACTTCCTTGGCTTAACAAGATAAATATTTAAATATATATATATATATATCGTCTTATTCTACGTTTGTAGAAAAAAACGACACTAACAATTAATAGAAGGTATTTAATACATTGTAAATTTTAATACAAAGAAATACAGAGAAACAAAATGTTGACTATAGCTAACTTCAGTGTATCGATTTTTAGTGTCGGTGTTCACGCGCATTTTAAAAATTTACTGTCATCATTTTTCCCTAAAGCGCCAAAAAAGTATAACTTCAACAATGTAATACAAATAATATACGGAAATTCTACCGCACTGCGTGGACCATCTGTTACGGATTTTTTTCCGGTGCGGTTTTTATTTCGCAGCTCAACTCGTGCGCGCTGGCTCTAAGATACCGCCAAGCAGTCCTACAACTATTTCATTAAATAAAATGTGAACTGAATGTCAATATGGCAATATCTTTTAAAACGACTCCACTGTCATCTATTGCTCTTACTAATGTTTATATTAAATTTTTACATTACAAATTTCACTTTTGCGTTTATTCGAATATTTTGTTTCATATGACAAGCCTTTACCTATCAATCTATACATATAATAAGAATACAAATCTAACGAGTCTGTTTTACCTTTTAGATTTTTGTAAAAAAAAATAGTTGATGGAATAAGTAAAAAATACATTTTAATAATTTTTAGAAATATCTGTCTGTCTGTCTGATTGTATGAATATGCATCACTGCTAAAATTCTGTATCCAGGATAAAAGAACATCATAAAGCATATCCTTGAGTAATATTGAGTCTTGGTTTCATTAAAATCGGTCCATTCTATCAAAAGTTATTGTAATTTTAATGACGACGCGATTTAAGTACGAAACAAAGTAGATAACTAATTAGAATTTAAATTTTCAGATGATTTTATTAATCACTGTTTTTATATATTAGGTTACACGCGGGCGGAGTCGCGGGTATAGCTAGTTATGAATAAAACGAAAAAATTAGCCAAGTAGGTGTATCTGGTCTGAAGTTATGCGCATACATACATTAGCCAATTGATTTTTATTTGCACAGATAATCTACATAGGCAACTATGTTCTAATGTTCTATATATGTTGAAATTTTTAAATTACTCCGTCCGCGTGGAATACTTACTTTTGGCTAACGCTAACACGCAGCTCTCAAAAGGAAAAAAAAAACAATTTTGATACATTTTTCATTGGTGCTCCGCTCCTATTCGTCTTAGCGTGATGATATATAGCCTATAACCTTTCCCGATAAATGAGCTATATAATATTGACAGAATTTTATTAAATCGGACCGGTAGTTACTGAGAGAAGAGTCTTTATAATATTAGTATAGACAAACGAAGGCATGTTATTTATGAGAAAACTCGTATGATCTTAATAAGTCCATAAACACTTATTTGTCTTTGAAGCAAACGGTGTAGTACGCATGTGTAGAAAAGGGAAAATATAGAAAAAAAGTTGTAAGTAAAGCATATTTTTGACGTGAAACATCTATAGGCGCGGGTAAACCTGTTTGTTGGTGAGGCGAGACGTGACGACGCAAAACACTTTTTTTTTTATTGTAGTACGGCAAAGTGACTGTACTATGCCTGATGTTAAGCATAGTACAATCCAAAAACATCGGCAACCACCGAGAGACTGATTATCCATCGCCGGTCGCCGCTGTCATGCCGGCCATAATGACGAAAGTCACCCGGTATTGGATATGCACAGGCTGATCCCGAAACGCGACACGCAGAAGCAAGTCACTATGACGGGTTTTTTCGCCATATAGATTGTGGTTGCGACCCAGTTTTTAATTTTTATGTATTTCTCATCTGTACATAAAATATTTTATTAACACAAATAACTCAGACGATGCTGCGGGTATTACCTAGTTATATATTGTAGAAGTCCTAATATAATAAATAGATTGCGTGTTCTTTTGTATAACGTAGACAATTGTATTCTTTGTAGGCTTGAACTCTATTCGCGTATGTTCTGTTACTATTGTATGAAATTCTTATATAACGAAATATTGTATTTGACACTAATTGACACAAGCGACTCTATCTGCGTTGTTTATAAATTAAACAATATTTTTATGTGTAAAAGAAAAAAAACGTAAGAGTCGAGACGGTTACTAGGACTGTCGATAGAAGTGAACACTCAAAACTATGAAATTTAAACTGTGTTCATTTTCAAATTTTTTTTGTGAATTATTTATTAATTAATTAACAAAGTATTAAAACAAAGCCCCCACCGCGTATGTCTGTCTGTCTGTTCGCGATAAACTCAAAAACTAACGAACGGATTTTCATGCGGTTTTCGCCAGTAGATAGTGATTCATTAGGAAGATTTTGGTATATAATTGGTCAAAGATTTTTTTTTGTAAGCAGGGCGTGACAACGACTGCCGGGCTTGCTAGTATTACATAATTAGTAAATTGAAATTATTATCATTAGTCTCTCTTTCACGTTTATTGACACTTCGAATAGTAGTTACATACTTTTTATTTAATATTATATATAGCACCTGGGCGGCCGCCCTTAGCTCGTTTCTTTAAAAAACATTCGTAAATAAATAAATTTGTTTGCCTCACAAAATTAGCATTTTTATCAAAAACAAAAAAAATGTATTAATATAAAAAAGATAACTCTCTTACAATTGTAATCATACAATTATTTTTTAAATTAAAATAAACTATTAGAATTACTTCACAAAATTAGCATATAAAAAAAATTATATACAATCTGAAGCAACCAATTGCCACCTGAGCTATTTTTGTTTTGACAGCGGCGGCGAAATTCACCTTCATATTCTAGCTATATATTTTCATTGCCTGAAATCTCAATTAAAAAAAAGTTTTCTATGGAGAAAATTTAGCTACATCGTTTTATTCGTTACGTACTAAGTTTCACGGATATAGATGACGTTTCCGAGATCCTGAATATATACAAATATACTAGAATTGATCGTTTATATTAGATTTTTTAGAGTGTTTATTAATCAATCAAACGTAACACAGGCTCCCTATTCTACGCGTCATTAGTGACGTTAACCGCACAAGCGTAATACGGTCGGTCACGCTTACAGCATGTTATGACGCGGAATTATAAATTTATCTCCTACCAAAAATATTGCCCAACGCGCCTAAAGAAGTTTTCACTACAATAGTGTATGAAGAGTAGCGGGCCCGGCAGACGTTATCCCGCGCTGATAATAAAAAAAAACTTCGACCAATTATATACTTACCTTCCACATGAATCACTTTATCAACTGGTGAAAACCGCATGAAAATCTGCTGAGTAGTTTTTGAGTTTATCGCGAACAGACATACAAACATACGTGGCAGAGGACTTTGTTATATGCAATGATACTTGATTTTTTTATGTTATACAGGTAACTATCATTTCATCAGGCAAGCAGATTATTTTTTTTATATCATAGTTGGCAAACCAACAGGTGGGTTACCTGATATTAAGTGATCACCGTTGTCCATATACACTTGCAACACCAGTAGTCGCAAGTGCGTTACCATCCTGTGGTTAGGGAAAGGGGGAAGGGGTAAGGGAGAGGGAAAGTGACAAGGCGAAGTGGACCTCCTGCACTCTCAATGACCGAACGAAACGCAACAATGCAAGCACCGTTACTTCACGTCGCTTTTCTGTGGGTCGGGTGGTAGTACCCCGTATGAGCCGACCCATTCATGTTGAAACCAGTAAAAGCTTCATCGTGGATTTACCATTGTAAGAGGCAAATATCTCGCCAGACATGAAAAATAATGCGCTGTTAGTATGAACGCGAAAGCCTTAAGTATCTCTGATTCAATAACTTTGTATCTTCATTTAAAAATGATGAACCATAAAAATATTTTTCAGGGTTTTCCAAATAAAAACACGATCAACATTTAATCCTCTTTCGTGTGTACGTAAAATCTCCATTTCACGGTTGATTTGTTAATACAAATTTCCCCCGATCGACTTCTGTTTTAACGAAATTGAATCGCAAATGGAACGGTCCCGGCAGATGGCGTTACATTCGAGTCGTAAGTCAACATTACAGACGGATTAAAATAACCAGAAAAAAGGTAGCTTATGCTAAGCTCCATGAGGCATTGAATAATTGACACTTCGTAACATTTCATTTGGTCTATGAAACTGTTTTTTTTTTTTACTACCTAATATAATAATAATATAATACTAATAGGTAATTATAAACATATTTAATACCAAAAGAATATACTTTAACTTATATTAACTTTAAAACTAAAAGGTGACTGTTGTTCGATTTTGACGTGACAACGTCTTATAAATTGGTTTGCCGGGTGACACTTCAAGAAACTGCGTTACGCTCCGCTCACGTTATGCGCTCACAATGAGAGCGAGTGAGAGGCACGCGTCCCTTCCACTCGGGCATGGTTAGCCCGCCTAAGAGCGAGAGAGACTACTATACGAAAATTATTTTACCACTCAAAGTCGTTGTCACGTAAAACTTTCGCCCGTATACCGACTTTACAGGCAACCAATTTTTTTTTTCTCGAACTGACTACGCTATTGACCAAGCAAGGTTTTAACAGCTTCACTGGACTGCTAAGACGAGCGCTGAAGGCACTCAGCCGATTTAATTTGATAACTAGCTCAAGAGTGCACGGCACACCTCAGCTTGCGGTGTTGCTTGACTCATGGCATTCACGACCTATCTTTTTTTTATCGTGGGGAAATCGCTTATAAATACCCACCATCCCGGGTGAAAGGGTGGGTTATGTCCGACTCGCATGGACTAAAACCCCACGGTGTACCGACAGACCGTGTTGTTGGGGCGGCAAGGGATCGCTTAAGCTAAGGAACCTTGTAGAGCCTCTGTATAGAGAGGCAGACTGGGTACACACCAGCTGCCTCCCCTTATCTGCCGTACCTGTGCAATGAAGGGATGAGCATGCCTGCATCCCTCGCTACGGTGGCTGGAGGAGTTGGGCAAAGCGCCACCTCCTCCTGCCGATCCTCTGTTGTCGGAAACAGCCACTTAGAGGATTTACCTTGCGCTGGGCGAAACCACACTCGGCAGCGACAAATTTCCGCCTATCGCCACCGCTAGAGTGCGGCGCTGTGGGAGGGCACACTCGGACAGGGTGTTCTGCGCGGTGTTTTCGCTAGCGCCGCACTCGTGACAGGCGGTGATTAGCACCCTGCGAGCGATCCGGTGCAGGTACTACCCGAAACAACCGTGTCCGGTGAGTACCTGTACCAGCCTGAACGTTCGGGAGCCCCAACTCCTCCCCATCCATTCCCGCAGGATCGGGCGGACGGCGTCAACGGTGTACGTCCCGAAGCGCGCGTCCGCCAGGTTCTGCTTCCACTTCTCGACGGTGTTCTCTCTCAGACGCCTTCTCGTCTCTTCAATCTCCTCCCCAATACGTTTCCTCGTCGCCGTGAATTTGTACACGGCGGCGAGAACCCCTGCCTCCAGCTGCCAAGGCAGGGAGTCGGCGAGCGTAAAGGCTGCCGCCAGTTCGCGATCTATTTGAGCTAAGCTAAGCTACATATTCATACCTATATGAGTTATTAAAATATATATATGTACTAATCATACATACCTCAACAACTCTTATATGTATTTTGTTTTGGATAATTTTTTCTCAACTATTTCAGTTCGATAAGGGAAAAATAAAACCCTTCCATTTTCATGTGTAAGCGTGTATGCATACACGTGTGTGGAGGTGATATGTGTAATGTCGTTGGCGTATTGTAAGATGACTATTGTTCGAGGTATGAATTAATAGTATCGTATCTAAATCTAAGAGATGTGACAACCTCTCGAAGTCTGAACGAGTAGTGGCTTCATATGTAGTGACAACCTGCAGTCGTGTGATAGTTCATGGTCACATTTGACATATAGAAAATGATGAAATATATGCTACACTGTCAATCTGCCCGTATCTAAGCAACATATAACTATCTCTTTTTCACCACCGATATTGAGAATATGCCATCTTACTTCCACATTTTATCTAAAAGATTTCACGTATGTGTGCGTTTTCTGCAATTTCTTTCATCAACATATCATGTAGGTATCGTATCTACACATTTTTAGTTATAATAGCTGTGCCCGCGACTTCATCTGCGTGGAACCTTATGTTCTTCTTTTATGTCATACAGGAGGCTAATGAACATGCGGGTCACCTGTTGTTAAGCAGTCACCGCCGTCCATAGATACTAGCAACCCTAGAGGAGTCGCGAGTGCGTTGCCAACCTGTGTTTTGGGGGCATTGAGAGAAAGAGGGAGGGGAAGGAAGAGGAGAGGGTAGGGGAGAGGAGATGGGTCTCCAGCGCTCTCACTGACCGAACGAAACGCAACAATGTAAACACTGTTACTTCACGTTGTGTTCACTGTGAGAGGGTATTGCTACCCCGAACGAGCCGACCCATTCAGGCTGAAAGCAATAATAGCTTCTGAATCTGAATGCATTATTTACTTATCTACTTTTCTCTCGTACTGACGTCGCGTTGTCATTAAAATTACAATAACTTTTGATAGAGTATTACGATTTTAATGAAATTATGACTAAGTTATTCTCGAAGATATGTTTTATGACATTCTTCTGTGATTTTATTATGAACCCAGTACTTTAGCTTTGATGCGTGTTCATACAAACAGACAGACATTTGTAAAAATAATAACGACATACATAGATTTTGGGATATTTCATATAGAAAATACCTCGATTACATTAATATTTTATACAGATTCTAATAGGTACACGTAATAGATAGTTACAAAATATGGAATTATAGATATGTAGAATCATGTGAATAATTATTGAATTATAGTATATAGAATCATGTGTATATTGAGCTATTAAATTGTGGATTTTATAGGTTTTTTTTTCGAACTGACTACGCTATTGACCTAGCAAGGTTAACACCTTCACCGGACTACTAAGGCGAGCGCTTAAGGCACTCAGCCGATTTTATTTTGGCAACTAACTCAAGGGTGCACGGCACACCTCGGCTTGGTTGTTGCCTGTTCCATGCAAAATCGCGACCTATCTTAGCTAACCTCGGTAACTATTCATATATGTATGAGTTGTTGAAACGTATATGTGTACCAAGCATACACGCCTCAACAACTACTCCATATATTTATTATCGGAAAATTAGAGTTTTTTCAGTTCGATAAGAGAAAAAAAGTAAACCCTTCCACTTCCATGTGTAAGCGTGTTGTAACAGTGATGTATATTTGTGTGTCACCGTATCGTACAAGCAACGCACTCAAGGGCTCCCTACCGAGGGATCGAACCTAGGCTTGAGCCGCTGCCGTGGGAGGCCTAGTCGGGTGGATTTTATAGGATTGTGTACTAACACACAAATAGAACTTATAGATTACATTCGTGTTAAGTAAAGAATTACGTGATGGATATTGTATGGGATATATACTGTGTGTGCATGGAAACATTCATAGAGAGATTGTGATAGAATTACACACGTTATACTCTATTGAATTATAGATTACGTAGCGAAAATTAAACGATTGAATAGTAAATATGGAAGATCCTATAATTAAATATAGACAGACAGTCTATGTATAGATAAGATATAATTCGTAGTAATAGTAAGTATTGTAGTTATCATTAAGATATTGCATACTTAGTTTATATAAAAATATGACATGTTGTCTATGTGGACACAAGCGCCGTGGCTCGATCCGAAACGCTTTTATTGATGGGAACTCATATGTCATACAGTATTTAGGTCAGGTGGAGATATTGAAAACGGTCGGATTATAATGACATATTTCATAAAACATTTCTCGGATTGAAATTTTCGAGTGATTTAATCTTTTTTATTGCATTAGGGCAGCACTTAACCAAACCTCAATGTACGTTTTAGCTAAATGTTTAGGTTATCTATACTAATATTATAAAGAGGTATAAAGTTTGTGAGTTTGTGACGTTGTGATGTTGTGACGTTGTAGGGAGTAATCTCAGGAACTACTGGTCCGATTTGAATAATTCTTTCAGTGTTATTATAGGTCATTCATCGAAAATGGTTATAGGCTCTCCACCCGATACGCTCAGGTGTACCATAGGGTCGTCTCCATCCGTTGCTTTGTCATAAGAGTAAGATGTCCCTCAGAACCAAGCTCACTTTGTATAAGACCCGTCTCCTACTACAAAATTGATATTTCTTACCTTGTGAGCTGTTGACATTACCTTATTGACATATTCCTCGACACTCGAGCAATTGTCCAAGTTAGTGGTGATCAAATCTTTCAATAAACCTACTTTTCTGCTAAGCCCCTGAGTCATCAAACACTTTTCAAATTTGGTCCAAACCTGTTTCGCTGTTGTAGCCTCTTGTACATGGACGTAATTAACTGGGTCTACCAACAGTATTATTTTCGATTTTGATTTCGTATTTTTCTTGCTATCAGATACATAGCTTGGGTCAGATTCAACTTCCTGCCACAATTCTTCATGTTCGAGGTAGTTTTTCACGGCAAACTTCCAACTTTGGTAATTTTCTCTTCCAATTAACTTCTCAATTGTACTCATTGATATTTGTGATGCCATTTTATTAATTACTTTTCTCAAAAAATCACGCTGAAACTGCTGAAAAAAAATCAAACTCGCCAGCAATGGTCGGTTTTGAGGTAAACTTCAATCTAATTGAATCACAGCACTTATGTTTCGAATTACTTTTCTGATATACTATCGGACATATATAGCTCATAACCTATTGTTATATTTTAGTATTTATTTGATTGAACTAGGTAATTAAATTAAAAACACGAACTGAGCAAAACGACGGAAACAATGTATATTAATGACAAGAGCAGATTACAGAGTAAGTTTTTTTTTTCAACATAAGGTAAGATTTTTCAATCCTGTGCTAGTTCATACTCACATTTTACATATAAAATGATAATATAAAAACAAACACTAATAAACAACCTAGACAACCTATGAGAAAGTTTGTTCTAAAACTTTTAAAAGTATGAAAACGATACTTTTAAAGGTAAAAGTAGCAAACCTAGCTTCAATGAACAACGTTAAATGAGCCTTTTTCAAGGTTAATGAATTAGGTCAAATGTTAAGCACTTATTTTTTTAATTCATTTAGAACGAGAATCGACTAATGATTATTCTGTAAAAATATTGCTGACGACTAACCAGTCGATCGGTATTGTAAAGCTTTTGTTTTCTCCTATATATTTAATGCAAATATTATTTCTTTCAAATCTTTGAAAAAATATTAACTTATTACAAATTAAATGTAAAATAATTAACTAGGAACAATAAGTTGGTTTTTTTAATATACTTCCCACACGTTTAGTATTAAGGTTATACAGAGCATTGTTCTCAACTACTCGAAGTGTGCTCGGGTGTGAGAGGAAAAATTGCATAGAAATTCTGTAGCGTTTTTTCCTTACGTGAAGATTTCTACCAGTCAAATCTTACCGCTAGTCGTTTTAAGTAAATACGTTCAAAAAACAAAACGTAAATAACCGTATAAAAATTATACTTAATGACTAGCGAGCCCGGCGGACGTTGTCCTGCCTTGATAATAAAAAAACATAAATTCAATCGCATCGCCATCTACCGGGTCCAATTGTGAATATAAACCATTCTCGGGTCCACTGGAACACGTACACAAAATTTCAACAAACTCGGTCCAACCGTCTAAGAGGAGGTCGGTGACATACACACGTACAAAATAAATGTATATATTAAGATATACATAATCCTAACAAATCGTGGTTCTTCCTGTTAATGAAGTCACATTAACATGTGGCTTTCATACGTTGGTGAATACATATATACCTTTAATATTATGCTGAGTGTTTAATATGCTTTAAGCGTCCATCCATGACTGTTTCGTGTAGATCAATCCTCTCACCGTGTTTGCATTACCGAGTGTAATTATCTTAATTAGCATTATCAACAGTGCACCAATAATATATCTATCTATCTATCTAATACTTGTAAACGAGCAATTCTTGTATATATTTATATTTGTATATATTCAGGATCTCGGAAACGGCGTCATCTATTTCCGTGAAACTTAGTAAGTAGGTAGTCTCGGGGACAATAAATCGATCAAGCTAGATTTTATTCATAGAAAATCTAATACCTTTAAACGAGCAATTTTTGTATATTTATATATTTGTATACATTCAGGATATCGGAAACGGCGTCAACTATTTCCGTGAAACTTTGTATGTAGGCAGTTTCGATAAATCGATCTAGCTAGAAAAGCTAGCTCATAGAAAACTAATTTTAACTTAGATTTCAGGTAATGAAAAAATATATGTATATATTATAAATATAATATAAAATATGAAGGTAGATTTTGCCGCCACTGTCAAAACAAAAAAAGCTCAGATAGAAATCGGTTGCTTCGAAAATCCATCTAACTCCAGTTCGAATCCGAGTGTATATATATAATTTTGTAAGGCAAACCACACAATTTATTTTAATGAAATGAAAGAAAGAAGAAGAAGAAAGAAAATGTCTTTATTGCTGGATAACATTACAAACAACAAATGGAACATATACATAACTTAGTATAATACATATATCCAACAATGGCACCCCCATTCAGTTAGGTGCTGCAGCACAACTAGGTGATACTGCAGCGCTGATTTTCAATGGAGGCCCAATAAATAAATAAATAAATAGTTTTATTATTATAATTATAAGAGAGATATCTTTTTTTAAAGTTTTTTGGTAAGTGAAATAATGCTAATTATGTGAGGCAAACCTGACGGTTTATTTTAATTTAAAAATGTTTTTTTAAAGAACCGAGCTAGGCTCCGTCGCCCAGGCACTTACTTATTATAAAGCCGGAGGGATTATTTGTTTGGTTGAATTTGAAATTCGTTCAGTGTTATATAGATCATTTATCGAGGTAGACTATATATCATTACGCTCAGAACCACCAATGATGAAAATTTCAAAATCGGGATATTTTTTTTTGTTTTGAGAGCTTCCGTCGCGTGTTAGCGTTAGCCCCACGTAACTATTCCACGCGGATGAAGTCGCGGGCAGAAGCTAGTTTTGAATAAAATATAAAAGCTTGTATGACAGACTAGGATCCCGCCAAAAAGACATCATAACTTGTTCACACTCAAAATCAAGACCGCGACACCCGGAGCGAGGCATCTCCGCGAACGAAGTAATAAGGAACAAGGCGCTAAGTTCGTTAAATTTAACAGTGTTTTGTAAAATTAATAGACTCATTTTACGAGACAACGCACATATTGACATTTTATTACATGTTGCTTGAAAAAGTGCAAACATACTTACATACCTAATTCTGTTTTTGTAATTCTAAGTATTGAAATACCCAACATTTTGCGTTAATAATCGGACACCTGGCAACACTGATTGATTATTTATCTATTTTTGGTAGATGGTAGAGCTACACTGAAGCTATTACTGGTGTCAGCAGAGTAGTCCGGTGAAGCTGTTAAGACCTTGATGGGTCAATAACGTAGTCATTTCGGTCATCAGTTCAGTCATGGTTCTTCTCGCTCGGGGTAATACCACTCGACCCACAGAAAACCGACGTGAAGTAACAATGTTTTCATTATTGCATTTCTTTAGGTCAGTGAGAGCGCCGGAGGCACACATCTGCTTACCTTCCCCTCTCCTCTTCCCTTCCTCACCCTCCCCAACAAAATCTAGCGACGCACTTGCAACTACCCTGATGTTGCAAGTGTTTATGGACGGTAGTGATCGCTTAATATCAGGTGACCCGTTTGTTCGAGTGGGATATATCCAAATTACATGATGTCGCGCTAAATCACATGCAAAAGCTACTCTTATGATATATTTCTAATGCAGTTTTTACATAAAAATGAGTAGGAAATTTGAACTCATAGTTACTTATTCTTCAAGTCTCGCTTCACTAATCCAAATGATTAGTGTTATATTAGTTCATCATTTAACATAGTAGAAATCATCATAGTATATATATATAAATACTAGGCTAGATAGATACTATTATGTTTTATCAGAATGATGAATGTGGTAGGCTCTATGAAATTAAATTTAAGGATACACACATAAGAGAAGCGAATAGCGTATAATTTTCATTGTCCCAATTCATGCATTCACAAGACCGCCAAGGTTACGCCGAATTAGTAATTTTTAAAGTATGACGTCATAGATGACATCATCTTTGTCACTCAATTGACATTTGTTTTTATTATAGGTGGTTAAACAAATAGGCGGGATACCTGATGTTAAGTGATCACTGCCGTCCATAGTCACGAGCAACACCAGACGAGTCGCAAATGCGTTACCAGCATTTGTTTGGGGAGAAAGGGGAAAGGGGGAGGAAAAGTGGGTCTCCGGTGCTCTCTGTCCGAACGAAACGCAATAATAAAAGCACTGTTACTTCACGTCGGTTTTCTGTGAGAGGGTGGTACTCCCCGGGCAAGCCATGCATGCTGAAACCAATAATAGCTTCAGCGTGGCTCTACCACCAACAAAATTACCAAGGTGTTTACCTTAAACAGCGGATACAGTAATACACTACGAAATTAGTTACGTGTGAACGGTTCGACGTTCAGCTCAAGAATGATCGCCGCTTCCTTTTTACAGCGTATTTTATAGCCTTGTTTCGAATTAGAAGGTAGGAGTATGATATTTCTGACTGTTATAATCACTTCTTGACGGTAGACGTCACTATTGCTTTGACAACACTGAATAGTCTTTTCGGGGTATTGGATTATCATAAGGTTAAAAAGTGAAAAACTTAGGTTAAAAAAATCTGCATATAAAAAGTCAGTAAATGAGACAGAAAACAGTAGATAAATCAAAGCTAAAAAGCTGTAGTACGTCATAAGCGCCTTGTTGAAACTTGGCTAGCAATCAACTTTTTACTTATAATGTCATTGTTGGCTAGTTAGTTTATTTTTGTCAGATACTCTGTCAATCTGCCCGTATCTAAGCAATATATAACTATTTATTTTTCACCACGGTTATTGAGAGTATGTCATCTTACTTCCACATTCTATCTAAGACAGTGTGGCGTGTGGGAGGTAACCTATTATTAGTTTTAATATAATTGAGAGGAATCTTCAAAAAATATTGGCAGATTGAAGTACGTACGCACTCGTACGAAACCGGCGTGCGTGGTTAATATAAACGTACAATTTCATAAATCGCTACCGATCTCGCTACCTCTCATGACTAAGACAATAGCTTTAGTGACGGATGTCGACGAGGCACGACTCGAGGTCGACCCTAACGAGCTCTTTAACTAATACCCACCATATTTATACATCTCGCCGGAAACAGAATTTGGATGTTTTGATAAGCTTGACATCTATTTTCTTCTTGGCTTATCTTTTACTAACAATGCCCCGCGGCTTCGCTCGTATTTTCTATATAGTTTCGACTCTTTATTTTATCATCTTCTTTATATACAAATTTATTCTGTACGTGTGTATGTCACTGAACTCCTTTTCCTCCTTCTTAAGGATTTTTTCTTCTTCTTCTGTTCTGCAGACTCTTGTTCTACGCCTTTTTTGCTTTCGTTTTTTTTAATTGTGTAAGTTAAAAATTGAGCAACTATTGAATGTTTTTCTTATTTATATATTATACCCGGGCGACTGAGCCTAGCTCGGTTCTTTAAAAAAACATTTTTTAATTTAAAATAAACTGTTAGGTTTGCCTCACAAAATTATTTATTGTTTATTATTATATTTTTTCATTGCCTGAAAACTTGGTTAAAAAAGTTTTCTATAAAAGAAATCTAAGCTAGATCGATTTGTCGTCCCCGAGACTACCTACATACAAAGTTTCACGGAAATAAATGACACCGTTTCCGAGATCCTGAATATATACAAATATAAAATATACAAGAATTGCTCGTTTAAAGGTATTAGAATTTTATATATTTATTTTGATGAATTTATTGCCTTTATGGGAGTTTAATTTTGGTTCTTTAAGGCCATTTTTGGGTTGTAATCCAAAATATCCCGTGCCGGAGCGTCACGGTCCGATGGATGAACCAACTAACCGCGTCGTCAATCATGTCGGTATAGTAGACACAAGTATCAGTGTGTCTGGATATTGCCACTATAGCATGTGAAACGCTATCGTGAATTTGCATCCTTCTTTTGTTTTGTTTGTTTGCTAGATCACCACCGATGTGAAGGCCAAGCCCTGCGATTTGTGGATTGTCAGAACGCGCGATGCTTCTCCTACCTCGTAGCCCTTGTTTATTAGAGATTTTTCTCTTCCTGTGTGTGTACCAAGAAGAGAGTATCTGGGGTGTGTGACGATATTTCTTCGCCCTGATAGCCCTTCATACTATATATGAAAATATATACCCTACACCTCAGTGACTATTAAATATATAAATATGAATTTGAAATGTTTACTCCCTTTGCTTTCTAAGGGAGCAGGAAAATAATTGTTTGGAAATTAATCCTACTCCAAAACCTAGCTTTTACTAGGGGCTTGATTTACGTTAATACAGTTTTGAGTTATCGGTAGAGCGGGAAAGGCGTAAAACAAACAAATGATTTATAATATTAGTTGAAATAAAGGCTCCATGGTGACTGATATTATAGACACAAAGAGATGAATAATTATTTTATGTCTATTGTTTTCCATATTTTGGGCAACATTTGTTTTTTTTTTTAATTACAGGTTATTAAAATTAACGGTTAACAATGTTATAATAAAAATTATAAATAGTTGAAGAAAAAAAAACAATAACGGAATAATAACAACGATATTTTGTATCTGTGATATGAAAAATAAAGAGAGAGAAAAAGTGAGAAGGGAAACTTTTTGTTGAAATTTAAAAAGTAAACATTGTTCGCGTGTTGTTTGTTGCGATTTTTTGAATATTCCCATTTGAGAGTTCGATGTTCTCAATTACAAGTTTTAAAAAGTAAGTGTTCCATTTTTAAATATTATTATTTTGAATTAAAAATAAAAACTTTTTTGTCGTAACAAATCTTAAGTGCCAGTGATTTAGTTGTTTTCTTTTCTTGTGTGACGATAGTGTCTCAAGAGTCGACGATGACGAAGAATTTCCTCACCGTCACTAATATCGTGAATGAGGGCATCAAAGGCACCAAGATTACGAAGCTGGGACTCTCCAAGTATTTATCTCAATCACTGTAAGTACTCTATAATTTTAAGATAAGATTTATAGGTATATAGAGCTAGTTATGTCCGCGAATTTGACCGCGTGAAATCTTGTGTAAAAAGCATACGTCATTTGTGTGTAAGTTGTCAGCACAAGGTTTCTATAAGAATGTTTGAGAAATAGTCAATGATATAGAATATTATAGAGGACTGGAATAGATTGGCCGCTACCACGTCTTACAAAAATTACTCAATCTATTCCAGGCGGAGGTTCAAAGTAACATACACAATATTTAATGATGGATTTCCGCAAAATAACGCCTTCTTCAATGATAAATAATACTGAAGGCATTAGAGAAGTCTTAAAAAATATTTACACAATGGACAAAATAACATTCAACGACCATTTTATTTCATTAAGTTTTGTTTCATATTCTTTGTTAATGCGAAGTAAGATACTACTTAATAATAATAATAATAAAGCATTTTTTTATTTCCGAACATGTTACAAAATATTTAAAAAAAATGGCTTGTTTATTATATAATGTCTCGCATTTCGGTGTGCCTCTTGGCATAGGACTCCTCCAGCTCTCTCCATTGAGCCCTGTTATCTGCAACTCTGGTTCAATTGGGACCCAAGGTTAAGCGCATGTGGTCACTCCAATTTTTTTTTATTGTAGCATGGCAAAATGACTGCACTGTGCATGATGGTAATCACAGTGCAATCCAAAAATAATAGCGACCACTGATTGACACACTATCCATCGCCGGTCGCCACTATCATGCCGGCCTGCAAAAAGCTGAATATGCACAGGCTGATCCCGAAACGCGACTCGCAGAAGCTAATCACTATTACGGGCTTTTTTGCCATATACATGGTGGTTGCGACCCATTCAGGCTGTAAAACCCTACCACCCCGACTTCGCCATTGCCTCGTTCGTTATTCAGCAGAGTGCACCACGTGCAGGTGAGGTTGGCTTGGGTGTCTCAAGTCTTATGATGTTATTTGACACCCCTTACACCCCAGAACCTCCATCTTACTCTCGGACGTCCTTGTTTTCTTGTCTTCCCTTAGGTACCATAGAGTTACTTGCTTACTTCATTTATTCAGTTTGCAGCGCAACGTATATCCTGTCCATGTTTTTATTTTACTCCAAATTTCCAAATTACTAATTTTATCTCTAAGTCGGACTCCCAAAATGCTTTTTTCCATTGTTCTTTGTGTATTAACTAGTTTTTGTCTGTTCTTTTCTGAGATACTACTTATATGTGTTTTATAAAAATTCTAATACCATGAAATGTAAAAAATGTACTTAAAGATTAGCAAACGGAACGAAAAACATCCACTCTAAAATACATTTCCGTAGTAATCATGTAAAATAGAGTATAGTAGCACTTTAGCTCTATAAAATGGAGAGTTTTCTTTTCTTTCGTACGATTTCTTCATAATTTTCCGCTTTGTTGCGTATAAGTAGGGGTTCTGGAATAACTTAGAATGTTCGATTCAAAGCCACGGCTCACAGTACTCTTTTATTGCATCACGATAAACTTACACTAAGCAGTGAGTATGCAAAAACAATAGTGACCAGTAAAAGATTACAAGTCTAAACAAATTAGAGGATATTATAAAATTACGTACATCTATTGCAGTTTCTTTCCATATGATACAAATTTCTTCTTCCATTGTATTTTTGACTAGCCTTTGCTCACAACTTCGTTCGCGTGTAATAGATACACTAAATCTAACACGCAGCAGTTCTCAAAAGGAAAAAACATTCCCATTTTGAAACATTTTTCATCTGTGTTCCGCTAGCGTGATGATATATAGCCTATAACCATTTTCGATGAATGAGCTATATAACACTGAAAGAATTATTCAAATCGGACCAGTACTTCCTGAGATTACCCCCTACAACGTCACAACATCACAACGTCACAAACTCACAAACTTTACCTCTTTATAATATTAGTATAGATAACCGACTGGTTGTCACGAGCAAAGTCATGAACCAAATTCACGAAGGTGAATTAATATTGGAGTTTTCGGCGGGATTTTAGTCTGTCTTGTAGTGGATTTTATTCATAATCTTGTGTTATTTGACTCTATATTGTGTAAATTTGGTGGTGTTTTACGTAATATAGTTAGTTTATTGTGTATAAGTGAAGTGAATGGAAAATAATACCACGGAGCATGAAATTCTGAGGTGCCACAAAAACTCCCTAGAAGGTTCTAGCAAGGGATCCACCACCTTGTTAGAATATTGATTCACACGATGCTTAATATTGAAATGATCGCACGACGCTTGTGAAATTATTGAATACGTGACAATGGCAGTAATAATCGGAAAGATTGATTGCCAAAAATGAAGTTTAAAAAAAAATGATGCTAGGTTATTTTTGGTGCTACACATTTAATAAGCAACATAGCTTACCCCGTGTCGAGTACGATTCACTAATATTAAGGCTGAACTGAAAACTTTCCCGTAGACTTGTAATGATCACCAGTTATTGTATATATGACACCGATAGACGTCACGAGTTGTTACGTTAGCGACATTGAGGTTATTAAGCTCGGGTAATAGAAAAAGGAAATGATAGTTAATGAGCGTTGGATGAGACGTCTAAAATGAGAGTTTAATCATTTTGCGCATTGTAATCTTGAAATCACCACAGTTTTGACAACGAATATATTAGTGGATCGTACTCGACAGGGGGTAAACTATGTTGCTTACTAAATGTGTTACACCGAAAACAACGTAGCTTCAATATTAATCTAACTTCATGAATTTAATTACAGTCTACCGAAACGCCCTTAAGAGATATTTTAATATTTTTCCATAAAGGAGTGTGTTAAACAAAACCAATTTTCGGCATATTTGGAGCTGTTTCTTCGTCGATGTAAACCGGAATGACGATCATTGTCCATTGAGGCCGATAGAGTGTGCATACACAAGAATCTTTATACTTACTCCCTTTAAAGAACAACTTGTATCATCACAGACAGTTACTGCCATTGTCAAGTGAGTAACGATGTCACAAGTTTCTTGATATAATTTCGATGAATTAACAAGATGGTGGCCGTCTTGTTAGAATTTCCAGGAAGTTTTTGTGGCAAGTCAGAATCCATGCTCCGTGGTATTATTTCCGATCCACTTCACTTGTGTATAATAACCAAACTATATTACGTAAAGCACCACCAACATTACATAATATAGAGCCGATAACACAAGATTATGGATAAAATATAAAGACCACTACATGGCATTCCAAGATCTCGCCAAAGACTCGATATAAATATTAATTAGACATAGGTTCTTTTTCAAACTTGTTGTTTTCGCAAAGAGGTCATTTGGAATTGGTAATATTGTTGCAATAGCTACTTTTGACCTTCTGATAACTCAAAAACTATTTTATTGATACTTGCAAGATATATATGTGTGCCAAATTTTATAAACAAACTTCAAACAGTATTTAGATATTAACTTTTTCCCTTAGGTTGCAAAGCCACGTTCAATCTATGACTGATTTCAGCATGAATCGGCATGTCCGGGTTAGTACCACCTTCCCACAGAAAACCGGCAAATAAAGGAGGAATACGTACTTGACTGTTTTGTCTTTGCCCACTTGTTAATACATAGATTATTCATTGTAATTTCAACCTTATGGCAATACTTTAGTTTTTTAATTTGAAATTCAGACCCTTTGATACAAGAGCACACAACTCCTTAGTCTTCGTCGCATCAAATCTCCAGCAGTTCATTACGCAAACCACAAATTCCTCGTAAACTTGGAACGTTCTCGTCTCCGATCTAATGAGATTTAATCCGGATAGCTCGGGGCTCCGCGGTAACATGATCTCGTATAATCACGGGCGTCCAATCTCCTGCAAGTTTCACGGCAATGGCTTCAGGGTTTATCTTGACGTGTTCCAAATTCTTACGGGGTTATAAGGTTGTTATTTGGTTTTTGAAGCGATGACGTCACAGTGTCGGAAAATGGGTTGAATTATACAATGAGTTTTGAGCTTTCGGTGAGGAAAACATCGCGATGAAACCCTCTGTTGAGTATTACCTTATGTAATGGCTAAATATCTATCTATCGCCCTTAGTTCCCTTTGTATCAAATTCCATTAAAAAGAAGATACCAAAGTTTGCACATTTATATATTATTTTTAAACTATCTAGATATAAATCTAGATAAACCAGTTGACTATTTAAAATTTAAAGCTCTTCAATCCTTTAGTAGTTCATTGCCACGTTTAACATATCAAATAATAATATCAAAACAAGTAATAATAAACCACAAAGAGAACCTTAGTTAAACTTTACTCTAAAAATTTTAAAAGTATAGAAATTCAAATCAAAAGTCGCTAGACACTCGACGCGTACCGCGTAACACTAGTAGAAGGAGAGGCCAACAAAACAATTTGAATCTTATGTTTATACGCATAAGGTAGCAATTTTTTTTTGAGTATTTCATTAATAATGCACAGTTCGTATTTTGTGTCGCCATGTCTCGCTACGCCAACAATTAGGCTTACCCTCACCTATTGCTGTTTCACATCAAAAGTAATATAAAATAAAAGGCCATGATGAATAAACAGAGCATGGAGCCGTTGGTGGCCATACCTATAAATAAATGAAATAACAATAACCCCAAATAAGAGCGTGGACTGACTTGCAACTCAGCATCACGCACGGAGCAGCGATGTCTCAAGCTAAATGTGCGGTATATTGACTCCCCTTCTCCAGCGGGTGATATGAAATGAAGCGATATATTTATATACTTTTACTCGGAGACGAGAAAAAAACGTATAACGTTACCATGTAATGTCTTGTGTTCACAGCGATGTGAAGCATAATCTATACTAATATTATAAAGAGGTAAAGTTTGTGATGTTGTGACGTTGTAGGGGGTAACATCAGGAACTATTGATCCAATTTGAATAATTCTTTCAGTGTTATATAGCTTATTTATCGAGAATAGTTATAAGCTATATATCATCTTGCTAAGACCAATAGGAGCGGAGCATCAATGAAGAATGTTTAAAAATCAGGGTTTTTTTCTCTTGAGAGCTTCCGTTGCGTGTTAACTTTAGCCCAAAGTATCTGTTCCACGCGAACGAAGTCGCGGGCAGAGGCTATGATGTAGAAAACGGTAAGGTGTAATGCGGCAAAAATCAAAATTATTCTTATATTTTCCAATATAAATCATCTTATTTTTTACAATAAAAGTCAAAAGGTTCCCCAGTAAAACGCTTGAATATTTCTCATTCGATGAATGAGATACAGGCCAGAAACACATCTCAATATCTGGACTGTAGCCGTTACATTTACTTATATAGGGTCTTCTTCTTCAATTTTATTCTTGGCAACCAATCTTTTAGATAGACTATTACTGTTATTATCAAGTGAGTAACGATATTACAAGTGTCTTGATATAATTTCAATGAACTAACAAGATGATGGCCATCTTTTTAGAACTTTCCTGGGAGTTTTGTGGCAAGTCAGAATCCATGCTCCGTGGTAGTGTTTCCGATCCACTACACTTGTGCACAATAACCAAACTATCATGCAAAGCACCTCCAACATTAAACAATATAGAACCAAATAACACATGATTATGGATAAAATATAAAGACCACTACATGACATTCCAAGATCCCACCAATAATTCCTTATAAAGGGTCAACAAGGTTTCTGGTCGATATAAACGCAGGTGTGGAAAGACATTATGGGCATGCCGTAAAAACTATTGAGTTAGAAATACTTAAAAAAAACTATATACGTTACTTGTTTTCTTTGATTGACGACATTTAATGAGTTATATACGTAGAAGAAAATATGGTACGAATTTCAGCTCATAACAAAAATTAGGAACAGTACCCAGATTATGAAAAATACGCTACTCGGCATTCACGGCTAATGCTAAAGATAGAATATTGGTAACTTTTAAACGAGTAATTCAACGACCATAGTACAATAAACAAATACGGGGTTAATTTCATCGCTGTTACTTTGTGGGGTACAAGCAAAACTAATTTTCAAAGTGGTGAGATAAGAATCCTAATTCGAGTCAGTGCCGGCAACGCCTAGCGGACGCACGCGTTGAATTTCAAACGAATCTCATAATTGAGTTCGTATTACATATGTTTGGGCTATGTCTATCGCACTTGGCTTGGTAATTTGTTTTGTTTAGTCTTCTGTTATAGAGACACTAGTTATTACCTCTAGAACAGTAACTTTGTGTCCTTTTCTGTACTTCTCAAAATGTATGCTAAATGTTATCATGCTCCTTTGAATAGTTAAATAGAAAAATGCTGCATTGCCTTCCCATCGTACGCTGGTCAGCAAAGAATTGGTTTTTCTAGATCCTTATCAGTTAAAACTCATGATATTTCTCCATCAATTTTTAACCTGGAAGCGGGAATTACCTTTTAATTTCGTCCACTCAAAAGATCATGTTCTAGTTCCAGAGATAATTGAACTTCTGCGTTCTGAGGCTTAAAGCAGATTCCCTCGAAAGAAGCAGTTAGAGATATTTCTTTATTTAAAGTCGGACGGAGGTTAGGCATGGCCCTTCGCTATTCGAACCACCATACATTAGGGGTAACAGTTTCCTCGAATCCTGGAGAGGAGGGTGGCAGTTCTGAAGAATGGGTAGGGATCACCATCATACATCCTTGATAAACCTGTTTAGTAACTTTATTATATAGTCGGAAGGGTTATAAGTCATCATGATCTCGACGACTCATGGTTGATTGCTGGTCTCCCTTTGTTCTTAGACAGTAACTGTGTTTAAAAAATATTCACCAAAAGATTGCAAGTGAGAAAATAAATTAATAATGTTGATCTCTATAATCCTTATTTATACTATAATAATCTATACTAATATTATAAAGTCGGAGGATTTGTTTGTTTGGTTGAAGGTGCTAATCTCAAGTACACTGGTCCGATTCAAAAAATTCTTTCAGAGTTAGATAAGTCATTTATCGAGGTTATGCCGCCGGAGGACATGCGGAATGCATCGCCATCCCTTGTCCCCCATCTGGCGGTAGTGATCACCCATGGGGATTTAGTCCATGCGAGTCGGACATCACCCACTCTCTCCCCCGGGAGGGTGGTGTATCCATAAGGGATTTCCCTATGTAAAAAAGGCTCTATATTGTCACGCTAGGACCCATAGGAGCAGAGCACTAATGAAGAATGTTTCAAAATCGTTTATTTCCTTTTGAGAGTTTCCGTTACGTGTTACTGTTAGCCTGAAGTAACTATTCCACGCAGACGAAATCTTGGGCAGAAATTAGTAAGTATATAAAATATTTACTTCTTTGTACGTACATATATAGAGGAATAGAATATTGGTGAGAAATGCGTTCAGGTCCCGCAAGATGTCTATATTAGTAGAACAATTTAAAAAAATACGGTGTGCAAGTCCTTACAAATTTGAGTGTATATCTAAAAATTTAGTGATAGTAAGGTTTAAATAGGAAGAACATGAAAGTCACGTGGCCAGTGCCACACTAACAGTTGGTATACAATGAAGCTACATTAATTTTTACGCTTTTACCGAATATACTTGAGTTAAACTTTATCACAACTACTGGGTTCATATGTAACAGGATAATGATATCCATTTTAAATGAAACTTGTCTTTCTGCCAATATAAGCCTTGACAAAATTTATTAAGCCGTCTTAGAAAAGCGCCCGAATACCCGAGAGATACTTCAATTTTATTAATGTTTACATTATACAGTTATTTTAAACATTTTTTTTATGATTACATTCCCTTCAAATTACAATTTTTATGCCATTTAGTTATTATACTTAAAAAGCTCGATATGCTCTTAAGAAGAGCAAGTGGAGTACATATCTATTTGCCGAGCTGCGTATCGAGAGAAGCGTATGTTATCCAATAATAACATCGTAATATTTTCGCAGCTTGGTTGTGATAGGAATATGTTGCTTTAGGAAAATATTTTGTAACGTATTTTGTAGCGAAGGATTTTATTTCTCGTTTTTTAAGAGAAAAAAAAAAAAACAAAAAATTCCCTCATTTCTAAGAGTACATAAAACCTTAACTTATGTTAAACTCATACGATGTTATTGGTGAATAACATACGCTTCCCTCGGTACGCAGTTTAGCAAATGTGTTCTCGATATATTTACTATTAATTAATAATGTATAAAACATAGTTTTGGTAGTAATAAATACCCATGAGACGATAATAAATCTGCCATATATTTCAGTTTACAGTTAATTTTAACATACCGGTCCCGGCGTAAAACGGCTCCGGACCTCTTAAGAGCGTTTGGAAGGTTGCCAAGTATTTCGAGATGTTTACTTTTCCATTGCCATTCAGTGGCTTTTTACGGCCCTGTAGTGATTGAACGGTGGAAATTTTGTTTATCTGGTTTCATATAATTCTAAAGTAAATCGATAAAACAATCTAGAGATTACTCGATTTTTCCAGTAATTTTTTTATGTTTTTTTTTTTTATGAATATTATCTTCACTGGGTTGATTAGATATCGAAAGGTTATGCGTTGCTGTGGCCTAATTAGATATTCTAAATTAAAATGTCTTGAACGTTGTTCAATCATTTGAATAATGACGTCATCCCACAAGAGTGTTTTCTTTATTGAGTGGTGCGTAAAGTGCTTCACATCACAACGTGGGTGGTTTCTGTTTGAGGGAGCTGAGGGAATAATGCGCAGAGTAACAAAAATATATCTTCAGACCGACTACAAGTGCATTATAAAATTTAGTTTTTTTCTGTTAGTGTAAAAATAAATATATTTAACACAAACTCTATTAGCCAAGTGCGATATCCACGCTGACCATCACAGGGTTTGGAAGGCTAGGTATGAAAATTCTCCTCAGGGTACATACATTAATACACATCTACCCAAATTAGAAGATATTACAAAATTTACATACATATAGTGTACTTTCAAGCCATGCCATGTGACACAAATATTAACTAGCCATGGTTATTGTAAGTACCTTAACTGCTTTAAGATTATTGACGACTAGCCTCTGTCTGCGACTTCGTCCGCGTCGAATAGTTTCTTTGGGCTAACCCTAAAACGCAGCGGAAGCTCTCAAGAGGAAAAAAAAACGATTATGAAATATTCTTCATTGGTGCTCCGCTCCTATTGCTCTTAACACGATGATATATAGCCTATAACCTTCCTTGATAAATGAGCTATATAACACTAAAATATTTTTTTAATTAGGACCAGTAGTTTTTGAGATTACCCCATACAACCTCACAAACTTACCTCTTTATAATATTAGAATAGATAACACCTCCCCTGTGATAACATATCTGTGAAATTTTGAACATTTGTTTCGCAAACTTCCCAAGCTTAGCACAAAGAGACTAGGGCACATAATTCTACCTTGTTTGAGTTTTAACACCCACCCGATACGCTCAGGTGTGCCACAGGGTTCCATACGCGCGCCCACGCTCTTCAATCTGTTCATCAGTGACCTACCTCGGTCTCGGGGGGTCGAGATAGGTTTGTTACGCTGACGATACCGTTATTTACACTTCCGACTTGCGGTCGGACTTTCTTAGGAAGCGCATCGAAAAAACAGAGTGCGAAACAAAGCCGCTATGGTCTTGGGTCGCCTCCATCCGTTGCTTTGTCATAAGAGTAAGATTCCCTCAGACACAAGCTCACTTTGTATAAGACGTGTATCCGTTCCGTGATGACATATAGCAGCCCCGTTTTTGCGCATATGTCCAAAGATTGTTTTACGTAAAGTAACCGGTGTCCCGTGGTACATCCGGAGAGTCGATCTCCATAGAGACCTAGAGATCCCTTCTATCTGGGCGTACGTAAAATCACTTACGATTAGTTATTTTGAAAAAGCTGCGAATCATTCCAGTCCGTTAGTGGAATTCGCCGCAAACTATGAACTCGCACCTAACGCTGCGCGTTATAAAAGACGTCCGCGACACATTTTTACCGACCCTCCTGATTCAATCACGTCAGCGAACGATCAGTACCAGCCTGTCCCTCGAAACAGAGCGTATTCAAGCCCACGCCCGCGTAATCACAGATCACGTTGCCGTGGTCTGGGGGTTAATTTCGCTCCCGCATACCCGATTAGGCCTCCCACGGCAACGGCTCAAGCCTAGGTTCGTTCCCTCGGTAGAGAGCCCTTAAGTGCGTTGTTTGCGCGATCCGGTGACACACAAATATACATCACTGCTACAACACTACACGAACACCCCCCACCCCCACAAACGTGCACGGCTACACGCTTACACACGAAAGTGGAAGGGTTTACTTTTTTCCCTTATCGAACAGAAAAACTCTCAATGTGCCGATAATAAATAAATGGAGGAGTTGTTGAGGCGTGTATGCTTGGTACACATATATGTTTCAACAACTCATACATATATGAATAGTTAGCTAGGTTATCTAAGATAGATCGCGATTTTGCATGCAACAGACAACAGCCAAGCAGAGGTGTGCCGTGCACCCTTCAGATGGTTGCCAAAATAAAATCGGCTGAGTGCCTTAAGTGCTCGCCTTAGTAGTCCGGTGAAGCTGTTAAGACCTTGCTGGGTCAAAAGCGTAGTCATTTCGAAAAAAAAAAGGCGGGATTTTAGTCTGTCATGTAGAGAATTTTATATTTTATTCATGATCTTGTGTTATTTGACTCTATATTTTGTCAATTTGATGGTATTTTACATAATGTAGTTATTGCGCATTAGTGAATTGAATGGAAAATAATACCATGGAGCATGAAATTCAGAGACGCCACAAAAACTCCCTGGAAGGTCTAACAAAGGAGCCACCATCTTGTTAGAATATTGAAATAATCACACGACGCTTGTAATATTATTAACTACATGACAATGGCAGTAATAATCTGGAAGATTGGTTGGCAAAAATAAAGATTAAAGAGAAATCTTCGTTTATATCCATTCGATCTTCTGGGTTTGATGGAGAAGGAGTCTAGTATTCAATCGTTCAGTAATTCTGTCAAGCATTTGATTGTTAATCTGAAGACATTTCACAGACTTTGAAATTACCACGACTCTCTAGCTTGTGTCAAAATTGTGACAGAAATCTTGGTGACTTTTATGCAACAAGTCAAGGGAGTGAGTAGTGAATTGTATTAAATTGCGATCACCTCTAATTTTATATTGCAAATTCCAAATGATCTCTGTGCGAAACCAACAATTTTAGAAAAAGGAGTGTGTGTAACCGTCACACGCGATTAAAGTAAAACTTTTTAAATGCGTACTTTTCTATAATTTATTTAATTTATAAAAAAGAGTTGCAAATAATTTCCTGTGTTTTTTTAAGTTCCGAATTAGCTGAATGGTGGCACTACAAATAATGAAGCTATGATTTAATTTGTTATTTACTTACATTGATACCGGATGGCAGCACGGTCGCGCGCTCATATAACATAATTAATTCTATTTTATTATTATTCAATTTAATAGTTTTTATCAATTTACTTTTCAAAGATGTTTGATTGATTAAATTATAAACTATTTATTAACAAAATCAGAAATATTTAAAATTGGATGGTACAGAAACGTGACGCCATATCACGCCTAAAGAAATTTTACTTCAAAAACGGGTACAACTACATTGCCAATACATGTTAAACTCCATCTGGTTATGAAGGCCAAACTCTCTGGTCTTTAATGAATTATTGCAAAAGCTAATATCATAAGAGATTTAATTTTACCAAACAAAGTTATATTAAGTCTATGAATTCAAAACTAATTCGCTTATTAAGCTGCCTCTAAATAAAGGGACCCAGATGTGGTCACAAAGGGTCAAAGGCGGTCACGATTAACATCTGTAACGGAGAACAAAAGGTTTTAATTCGTTTTAAATAATACATATTTGTCCCCCGAGGGAGCGCTGGTTTATCCAGAATTACGATTCTTGTCCCGGAGCTTACGAAATTCTTCCTGAAATGAAATAATCGTTAGTGTTTTTATGTAAAACTAACTGTGCCCGCGACTCCGTTCGCGTGGAACCTAATCTAAAAAAACAGTGACTAATATAATCATCTGAATGTATTGAGTCCATTTACTTATCTACTTTTCTCACGTACTTAAGTCGCGTCGTCATTAAAATTACAATAACTTTTGATAGAGTGAAGCGATTTTAATGAAACCAAAACAAAATGTTACTCAAGGATATGCTTTATGATTCTTTATAAACAAACAGTTAAACAGCTCTCCGACTGACAGACAGATATTTCTAAAAATAATTGAATTATATTTTAATACTTATTCTAAGACACGGGTAACAATTTTTTCCAAAAAAACTTTAGAGTACATACACGTTATATTAACATTTTTATTAAAAGTATTATAGACTAGCTGTTTGCCTCGGCTTCCAGAAGAGCAAACCTTTTTTTAGCAGTAGGACCACATAATGAAAGAAATTGTCACCGGAATTGCTGAATGTCAATCTGTCTGTACTTTTTAAGATTTTTTTTTTTATCGAAGCTCGACATAGTGACTGCACTATGCCTGATGTTAAGCATAGTACAATCCAATAACATCGGCAACCACCGAAAGACAGATTATCCATTGCCGGTCGCCGCTGTCATACCGGCCATAATGACGAAAGTCACCCGGTACTGGATATGCACAGGCTGATCCCGAAACGCGACGCGCAGAAGCAAGTTACTATGACGGGCTTTTTCGCCATATGCATGTTGGTTGCGACCCAGTCGGGCTGTAAAACTCTACCACCCCGTTTTCGCCATTGCCTCGTTCGTTATTCAACAGGGTGCACTACGTGCAGGTGAGGTTGGCTTGGTGTCTCAAGTCTTAAGATGTTACTCGACACCCCTTACACCCAATAGATCTTCATAACATCGTCTGTTTCAGATATTTAAACTCAAATTTTTCACATTACTATGTGATTTTTTTAAACTCTTTTTTATACAAATCTTGTCGTGACAATTAAAAACAACAACGAAGTTTTTTTTTTTCACTTTATTTTTGACAATCAATCTTTCAGATTATTACTGCCATTGTCGAGTATTCAATAATATAACAAGCGTCGTGCGATCACTTCAATTTTAAGCGTCGTATGAGTCAATATTCTAACAAGATGGTGGATCTCTTGTTAGAACCTTCCTGGGAGTTTTTGTGGCATCACAGAATTTCATGCCCCGTGGTTTTATTTTCCATTCACTTCACTTATGCACAATAAACTAACTATATTAAGTAAAACACCACCAAATTTACAAAATATAGAGTCCAATAACACAAGATTATGAATAAAATATAAAATCCACTACATGACAGACTAAGATCCCACCAAAAACTCAACGACGAAGTTATACATTTATATTTATTGAGTAATTTATTTTTAACGACATGTTGTAATGTGCTAATTCGCATTCCAAAGTAGTTCTCATAAGTATTGAAACTTACCTCAGACCTCTTTACATCAATTATACATAACTTTAGGCTATACTGAGTTAACTATTTAACATAAGTTAGAAAATAAATAAGAAAGTTCTTACCATCCCAAATAAATCACGCACTTAAAATTCCAAAATATCTATTCCCATTCACAAGTCACTTATAAGAGTTAAAGTAGTTCTGAAGCATATTTATCCAAGTTCCGACCTCATTTGAACTATGAGCTATTGAAGTATTCGTGTCAGCCCTTTTATTTGAATTTTTCTAAAGTCCCTCTCTGAACGATCCGACCCTAGCCGCGTCGGGGAGTTAATTTGAAAATTGTTCACAAAGCGAACTGGTTGTTGTACGACTTCTAAACTTTATAAAGTGAACATTTTATAAAACATTCTTCGCTTTTTTAATGCTCGAGTTACAGGTGTAAATTTTAAATTAATTTGTAAATTTAACAAACTGTGACACTTGTCAACAGCAACATATTTGTTCCTGTGAGAAATTTATCATTTTTACATATATAAATTACAGAAACGAGTGGTATATGGTCTTAAAATTTGGAACAATATTTTTCATTTGTGTTTTAACGGTTTTAAAACTGAAACACTTAGAAATACGTAAGTACATATAGGATTCCTACTGAAGAAAAATCTTGACATATTATATGTCAAGTGATATTAAATTACAATGTATTTATTGTATTTTAATGAGTGGTTTTATTGGATCTGATTACTGTTCCGCCACGTAGAGAGTTATATTTACATATATTATAATACTTTTACTGCCGACAAAAATTTCAAAGATTTGCGCTGGGTGTAGCAACAAGATTCCTAATAAGGAACTCTTAAAGTGTCATCAATGTTCTTCGATATACGATATAACTTATGCTAAAATGCAGCTAAATGCTTTTAATAATATGAGTAAAAACAAAAAAGGTTCTTGGATATGTTATCCATGTAGAAGCCAGCTCAATACAAGCAATACCATTTCACCAACACAATCTGTTTCTGAATATAGCAACTCTGATTGTAATCTCATCGAATATCAACCACGAAATAGTATTATGGACGGTAATTTATCATCTGATTGTATTAATGTTACACTACGCACGAAAGTATGTAATGAAATAGATAAATCTATTTGTGCATTTCATTCTGAAGACGTACTGCGAAGATTGATTAGGCAAAAATTAAAAGATGTTCTATCTGGTTACGTGGATGTTAATTTAAAGGAGACTTTAGAAGGAATCAAAACTATTAAAGAAGATCTCTGCCATATAAAAGAATGTATGGAATTTATGAATGAAAAGTTTGAAGAATTAAAATTGGAATGCGCATTAAATTTTAAAAAGATTACTAACCTAGAAAAAGAAAATAGCTCCCTGAAAGCGTCAATTAACAACTTAACTACTCGTTTTAATCAAATGGATCAATTAAGTAGAACTACTAATCTAGAAATACAATGCGTCCCAGAATCAAAGTCCGAAAACTTAATAAAAATGATGGAACAACTTGGCCGAGTGGTAAAGTGTCCCATATTAGAAAAAAATATTTATTACTGCTCTCGTATTGCTAAGAAACTATCGAAGAGCTCTCGTCCCCGCTCTATACTTGTGAAATTAAGCAGTCCCCGCGTTCGCGATACATTACTAGCGGCTGTTATGAAACATAATAAGATTAATTCGAAAAATAAATTACACTCCTGTGATCTAGGAATAAAAAGCATAAACTCATTGCCTATATATGTCACAGAACATCTGTCACCCGAAAATAAAACGTTACATGCAGCAGCAAGACAAAAGGCAAAAGAACTCCAATTTAAATATGTTTGTGTACGTGGAAGCAAAATATTTATGTGTCAAAATGATACATATCCTTGTGTTCTCGTGAAGGATTTAAATACTTTAAATAATCTTAAATACTGTTAGTTTTAATTAATTATTTTTTATTTTTTATTTTGTGAATAAGTTTTTTTTTATTATTACTTAATGCGTAATCTTACTCTGAAATAGTTTAAAGCAGTATAATTCAATGTTCTTAATATTTATTATCAAAATGTACGAGGATTGAATACTAAAACAACTGAAGTATATTTAAACGTATTGAATAATGATTTCGATATCATTTGTCTTTCTGAAACTTGACTCAACTCGTCTGTTTTTGATAACGAACTTTTTGATGAACAATATTTGGTATATAGACGTGATAGGGAAACCAGCAGCTTTCATCAGAAAAGAGCTGGAGGCGGTGTTTTTATAGCTGTCTCAAAGGAATTAAATTCAAGGCGTTTGTATGATTTTGAATCTGGGTGTGAAGATATTTGGCTTAGCATTGATGTACAAAATTCACAACATATTGATAAAAAAATGTATATATGTTGTGTATACCTACCACCACCTCTACAAAAGAACATATTTAAACATTTTCTTGATAATGTCAACAAAAATATGGAAACACCTAAACATGTCCTAATACTCGGTGATTTTAATTTACCATGCATTGAGTGGCGTCAAGGAGAAGAAGCATACATTAATATATCAATGAAAAGTAACAAAACTTTTGCGGAAAGTCTCATTAACTGTATGGCTGTCAATAACTTTGTTCAATGTAATAACATTACCAACGACAGAGGACGCATTTTA